>PVIY010047015.1:0-18121 GCA_004026745.1 Myrmecophaga tridactyla
AGGAGCATCAGACACAAGGTTTTCACAATCACACAGTCACATTGTGAAAGCTATATCATTATACAATCATCATCAAGAAACATGGCTACTGGAACACAGCTCTACATTTTCAGGCAGTTCCCTCCAGCCTCTCCACTACATCTTGACTAACAAGGTGATATCTACTTAATGCATAAGAATAACCTCCAGGATAACCTCTGGACTCTGTTTGGAATCTCTCAGCCATTGACACTTTGTCTCATTTCACTCTTCCCCCCTTTTGGTCGAGAAGGTTTTCTCAATCCCTTGATGCTGGGTCTCAGCTCATTCTAGAGTTTTTCTCAATCCCTTGATGCTGAATCTCAACTCATTCTGGGATCTCTGTCCCATGCTGCCAGGAAGATCCACACCCCTGGGAGTCATGTCCCACGTAGACAGGGGGAAGGTGGTGAGTCTGCTTGCTGTGTTGGCTGGAGTCTGCTTGCTGTGTTGACTGGACCATGATGTTTTGACCATTGTGGCTTTATAATAAGCTTTAAAATCAGGAAGCGTTAGTCTTCCCACTTCATTCTTCTATTTTAGAATATTTTTTATTATTCAAGGTCTCTTTCCCTCCCAAATAAATTTTATGACTAGCTTTTCCAAATCTTCGAAATAGGTTGTTGGAATTTTGATTGGTATTGTGTTGAATCTGTAAATTAATTTGGGTAAAATTGATATCTTAATGACATTTAGCCTTCCTATCCATAGACACAGAATGTCTTTCCACCTATTTAGGCTCCTTTGATTTCTTTTAGCAATGTTTTGTAGTTTTCTGGCTATAGGTCCTTTACCTCCCCAGTTAAGTTTTTTTCTAGATACTTGATTCTTTTAGTTGTTATTATGAATGGATTTTTTTTTAATTATCTCTGCAGTTAGGTCATTACTTGTGTATAGAAACATTACTGATTTTTGCACATTAATTTTATAATCTGCCACCTTGCTGAATTTGTTTATGAGCTCAAGTAACTTTGGCATAGATTTCTCAGAATTTTCCAAGTGTGGTATCATGCCATCTGCAAAAAATGAAAATTTTATTTCTTCCTTTCCAATTTTGATGCATTTTATTTCTTTTTCATGACTGATTGCTCTAGCTAGAACTTCTAGCACAATGCTGAGTAATAGTGGTGACAGAAGGCATTCTTGTCTCATTCCAATCTCAGGAGAAAGGCTTTCAGTCTCCCACCAATGAGTATGATGCTGTCTGCTGTTTATCATATTAAGGAAGTTTCCTTTGATTCCTACATTTTGAAGTGTTTTTATCAGAAAAGGATGCTGAATTTTGTTGAATTATTTTTCAGCATCAATTAAGATAATCATGTGATTTTTTTCCCTTCTGACTTGTAAATATGTTGTATTACATTGATTGATTTTTTTTGTGTTGAACCACCCTTGTGTGCCTGAAATAAACCCCACTTGATCATGGTGTATAATTCTTTTAATGTGCTGTTGGATTCAATTTGCAAGTATTTTATTGAGAATTTTTTCATCTGTATTCATTAGGGATATTGACCTGTAGTTTTCCTTTCTTGTAGTATTTTTATCCGATTTCAGTATTAGAGTGATGTTAGCTTCATAAAATGCATTAAATAGTGTTCCTTTTTCCTCAGTTTTTTGGAAGAGTTTTAGCAGGAAAATGTTAACTTTTGGGGAATGTTTGGTAAAATTCCTCTTGAAAGGAAAAGTTCAACTTCTGCACTTGGAGAATTCCTGATATTCTCACAAGCAGTGGGGGCAACCAAATCAATAGGCCGAGCCCTCAATCTTGGGGTTTGTTCATATGAAACTTATCCCCACAAAGGGTTAGCTAAGCCTAATTAAAATGAGGCCTAAGAGTTACCCCCAGAGAACCTCTTTTGTTGCTCAGATGTGGCCTCTCTTTCTCTCTCTCAGCCAACATGGCAAGCAAACTCACTGCCATCCCCCTCCCTACATGAGGCATGACTCCCAGGGGTGTAAACCTCCCTGGCAATGTGGGACAGAAATCCTAAAATGAGCTGGGACTCAGATTCAAGTGACTGAGGAAAACCTTCTGGACTGAAAAGGGGAAAAGAGAAATGAGACAAAATAAAGTGTCAGTGGCAGAGAGATTTCAAACAGAGTTAAGAGGTTATCCTGGAGGTTATTCTTATGCATTATACAGATACCCCTTTTTTAGTTTAAAGTGTATTAGAGAGGCTAGAGGGAAGTGCCTGAAACTGTAGAGCTGTGTTCCAGTAGCCATGTTTCTTGAAGATGATTGTATAATGATGCAGCTTTCACAATGTGACTGTGTGATTGTCAGAATCTTGTGTCTGATGCTACTTATATCTACAGTATGGACAGATTTGTAAAACATATGGATTAAAAATAAATAAATAATAGGGGGAACAAATGTTAAAATAAATTGAGTAGTTTGAAGTATCAGTGATCAATGAAAAGGAGTGGTAAGAGGTATAGAAAAAAATAGGGGGAACAAAGGTTAAAATATATTGGATAGATGGAAATACTAGCAGTCAATGAGAGGGAGGGGTAAGGGGTATGGTATGTATGAGCTTTTTCTTTTTTCTTTTTATTTCTTTTTCTGGAGTGATGCAAATATTCTAAGAAATAATCATGGTAACGATATACACCTGATGATATTGTGAGTCATTGATTATATACCCAGAATAGAATGTTAATATGTTAAGAATGTTCGTGTTTGTATGTTGTTGTGTTTTGTCAATTTAAAAAAATACAACTTGGAAAATAATTCCCCTTGAAGCCGTCTGCCCCTGGGCTTTTCTTTGTAGGACAATGTTAAATGACTGATTGCATTTCTTTACTTGTAATTGGTTTGTTGAGGTAACCAAACTTCTATTTCTTCTCAAGTCAGTGTAGGTTGTTTGTGTGTTTATAGAAATTTGTCCATTTCATATAAGTTGTCTAGTTTGTTGGCCTATAGTTATTCATTATATCCTCTTATGATTTTTTTTTTATTTCTTCAGGGTCTGTGGTAATGACACCTCTCTTTGTCAGCCTAGGTAAGGTTCCATCGATTTTATTGAATTTCTCAAAGAACTAACTTTGGTTTTATTTATTCTTTCTATAGTTTTGTTGTTGTTGTTTTCCAGTTCATTTATTTCTGCTTTAATCTTTGTTATTTCTCTTATTCTATTTGCTTTGGGGTTAGTTTGCTGTTCTTTCTTAAGTTCCTCCAGATGAGTGAGCAGTTAAATCCTCAATTTTTACCCATTCTTCTTTTTTAATATAGGCATTTAGGACAATAAATTTCTCTCTCACACTGTTTTCTTTGCTGTATCCCATAAGTTCTGATATGTTGTATTCTCATTTTTATTCATTTACAGATATTTGCTGATTTTTCTTGCAGTTTCTTCTTTGACTCACTGAATGTTTAAAAGTGTGTTATGTAACCTCCATATATTCATGAAAGTTCCGAGTCTTTGGTGGTTATTGACTTCCAGATTCATTCAATTATGGTCAGAGAAAATGCTTTGGATAATTTAAATCCTATTAAATTTATTAAGACCTGTTTTGTGCCCCAGCATATGATCTATCCTGGAAAACGTTCCATGAGCACTGGAGAAGAATGTATATCCTGGTGTTTTGGGGTGTAACAATCTATACATGTCAGTTAGATTTAATTCATTTATCACATTGTTTAGGTTCTCTATTTCCTTATTGATCTTTTGTCTGTTTATTCTATCTATAGAACACAGTGGTATATTGAAGTCACCCACTATTATTGTTGAAGCATCTATTGCTCCCTTCAGTTTTGTCAATGTTTGCCTTACGTAATTTGGAGCTCCTTGATTAGGTGCATAAACATTTATGATTGTTGTTTCTTCTTGGTGAATTGTCCCTTTTATTGATCTGTAGTGTGCTTCCTTGTTACTTATGATACCTATACATTTAAAGTCTTCTTTTTTTTCCTTCTTCATGGGCAGGCACCTAAAGTCTTCTTTAAGCTCTTTTATTGTCTTCCTCAATATCCTTTATATCTTTATTTAACCCACTGAACTTATTTAGGAGATTTCTATGAACTTCTTTGATAAGTTGTTCCAAATTCTGTGTCTAGTGTTTTAGTTTGGTCACTTGGCTTGGCCATATTTTCTTGCATCTTCATATGCTTTGTGATTTTCAGCTGACTTAAAGGCATTTGACTATTTTAATAACGTTATTTTGAAAGTTGATTTCCTTCACTCATCTAAGATTTTGTAGTTGCTTGAGTTTGCATTAAAGGTCTTCTTTTGCACTTGGTTTGTCAGTAATTCTCCACCAAAACAAAAGGCTGGGACCTCATGCAGGAGATGGAACTCCAATTGAAGATCTATTCAAAGCTAGGCTGAATGGCAGTTTGTCAGACTGCACTTTCCTTGTTTCTCAGCATATGGTGCTCTTGAGCCACCTCTTCCACTCAGCTCAACTTTCCCCAACTAAGTCAGCCAGCTGGGCTGGGACCCAACCAGGTGCAAAGCCAGTCAAGGCTGCAGGTCTCTATGTGCACTGAAAGCTGCCATGGGTTGTGGGACTGAATATTTCAAGTATCCCTGCACACAGCCAGTCCAGGAGTGCCTGGGAGTATGGCATGGCTTGCTTTCATGTTCCCCTTCCCCACCCCAAGTCTCTGCCAAAACCAGGTGCCCACAGTAGCCTACCTCAGTGGGAGGTAGGCATTGTGCTCTGCAAAGTCTCTGTTCATAAGTATACCAAGTCTGCTGTCTTCCAGATTCCTCACGTGAGCTCCCAGCTGTGGTATTGAGAGGGAAGATTTCTCAAGCTAATAATGGAGGTGGGAGTGTGGGAGCACATTGTTCCTTCAGCACCCACTCCAGTCTGCATGTTGCAGCATGCCCAAGGTACGGTCATGACTGAGCAAAGTCACCCTGTCCTCTCAATCATAATTTTTTGGCTTCTTCATGCAAATCCTCCTTACATAATGTAGAAGTCCATTCAAGTTTGCTAGCTGCTGGAATGCAATATACCAGGAATGGAATGGCTTTTTAAAAGGGGAATTTAATGTGTTGCTAGTTTACAGTTCTAAGGCTGAGAAAAAATTGTCACAATTAAAATAAGTCTATAGAAATGTCCAATCAAAGGCATTCAGAGAAAGATACTTTGGTTCAAGAAGGCTGATGAAGTTCAGGATTTTTCTCAAGTGAGAAGCACAAGGCGAACATAGTCAGGGCTTCTAGCTCATCTGGAGAGGCACATGGCAAACACAGCATCATCTGCTAGCTTTCTTTCCTGGCTTCCTGTTTCATGAAGCTCCCCAGGAGGTATTTTCCTTCTTCATCTCCAAAGGTGGTGGACTCTCTGGTTTGTGGTGCTGCAGCATTCTCTGCTCTCTCCAAATCTCTTGCTTTCTCCAAAATGTTTCCTCTTTTATAGGATTCCCATAAACTAATCAAGACCCACCTAATCCAGCTTAACAACCACTCTTGATTGAGTCACATCTCCAGGGAGGTGGTCTAATTACAGTTTCAAACATACATACTGAATAAGGATTAGAAGAAACGGCTGCCTTTACAAAATGGGATTAGGATTAAAATGTGGCCTTTCTAGGGTACATACATCCTTTCAAACCAGCACAAAGTCCTCTCTGGTCATTCATATCCTGAAACTACTGTCCTGGTGGTTTTTCATCACTTCTCTAGTTCCACAGAACAGTGGTGAACTCAGTCTGTCTTATTCCACCGTCTTCCTAGAAGTCTAATTTATTAAAAAACAAAAACAAAAAACCTTACCTAGAGGTTACTACGTACCATCCAGACATGGCTCAGCAATTCCTCACTTCCTTATTAGGTCTTTTTATGCTTTCAAGAAGACACTTTGAATATTTTGCCTGGCTATTTAAGCCGTCTTCAGTGGGCATCTTGGTATGCATTTCCTAGTCCACTATGATCTCAAGTGGTCCCTGCTACTGCCCTTCCCTGCTACTGGCAGGGAACTATGCCTGGTGCTTTATCTAATCTCAGTTAATTCTCTCAACAAACCTGTAAAGCAGTCTACCTGGAAGGTTCTAACACTGTTCCCTTCCCATCTTCCTCATAGGAGCTGATCTCAAAGCTTTTTGTGGGTTTATGGCACAGCCTTGGGTCCTTTTTATTTTTTCTGAAGGCCTAAAAGGCACTACATGGGATCAGGAGAGATGAAGCAAGGGAACTTATTCTAACTCTTTTGGAGAGAGGGTTACCTTGCTAATTTTAAGGCTAAGAGTATATATTCCTTTTCTTCCTTATGGGCTGAGACAGAACTTTTGTTCATGGGAGCAGCATGTGCATGTCTGTGTTTGCTCCAGATATTCCCTAAACAAAGTGCACCTGCAATTCTCAACCAAAGCTGAAAGCCACAGGAAGACCTCGCAGGGTTCCTGCTCTTACATAAGAGTCCCAATCCCCTTTTCTCCCCTAGACTATACTGCAGGGAGACAACTACAAAGGCTCATTCAGATAGTCAACAAATATTTATTGAGTACTGTGCCAGTTTGAAGCTATTCTATACCCTACAAAAGCCATATATTAATCCTGATCCAATCCTGTTGGGTCAGCCACTTCTTTTAATCCTGATTCAATACCGTAGGGCAGGAACTTTTTATTAGATCATCTCCTTGAAGATCTGATACACCCAACTGTGCATGTGGCCTTTTGATCAGATGGAGATGTGACTCCATCCATTCAAAGTGGGTCTTAATTAATTTACTGGAGTCTTTTAAAAGGGGAAACATTTTGAAGAAACCTCAGAGCTGATGCAGATACTTGGAGAATAGTTATTTCAGAGACATGGATATTTGAAGATGCGTGGAGTGCCCACAGAGAGAGGGAAGATACCTAGATACCAGCAGAGCCCTGCAGACAACATGTGCCTTCCCATGAGATGCTAAACAAGCCTGAACCCAGAGTTGTGTCCCACATGAACTGAATGAAGGCCCACAGATACTTAGAGAAGAAACTGCTGGCATTAGAAAGTAGAAGCAATGAACTGGGAACAAGGACCAGTGGACACCAGCCATGTGCCTTCCCAGCTGACAGAGTGTTCCAGATGGCATCAGCTTTTCTTGAGTGAAGGTAACCTCTTATGGGTGCCTTAACTTGTACACTTTCACTTCATAAGAACTGTATACTGGTAACTTATTAAATTCCCTTTTTAAAAGCCATTCCATTTTTGGTATGATGCATTCCAGCAGCTTAGCAAACTAATACAGATTTTGGTACCAGAGAAGCGGGGTGCAGCTGCAGTTTGCAAATACCAAACATGTTGGAACAGCTTTTTAAGTGGATAAGAGGTGGATTCTGGAAGAGTTGTGAGGAGCTTAATAGAGAAGGTCTAAAATGTTTTGAAGAGCCTGTTGGTAGAAATGTGGACTCTAAGGATACTTCTGATAAGGCTTTAGACAGAAATGATGGATACATTGTTGCAACTGGAAGGAAGGCATTCTTTGTGGAAGGAAGGCAGAATTTGAGAGTGATGAACTTGGATATTTAGCTGAAGAAATTTCCAAACTAAATGTGGAAAATGCAGTCTGGCAGCTCCTTGCAGCTTAAGTAAAACGTGAGAGGAAAAGAGATAAGTGGAGAACTGAACTCTCGGGTACAGAGAAAATAGAAATTGATTGTCTGGAAAATTCTGGGTTTCCTGAAAGTAGGATCCCAGTGAATAGGGCCCCACATGAGGATTTAACCAAACATAGAAACAGTCAGCCATTTCAGGAAAAGCCATGATTAGAAATGGAGTTATCCAGAAAGCATTTGTGGAAAGTCCTATTGTCCAATGGTTATGATCTCTGCATACTACATAGAAAATTGACAAGAGTGTTGCAGGATCTGTATAAATGGAACCAGTGCCAGTCTGGACTAAAAGGGACAGAAAATGGACAAATTGAAGGAAAAATAACTTCAGAAGCAGAACCATGAAAGCTAAGGTCTGGAGCCAGGAAAACTGGGGCCAGGAGAGCAGACCCACCCACATACATGGAGGGGATGAGTTTGCCTCAGAAGCATAAGGCAGACTTTCTGCTTCACTTTTCAGGAAAAGTTGTGCCACCTCAGGCCTCGGAGAGGGTGGAACACATCAACTGGGGACTGGGGTTGGTGGTGGTGGGGAGCCTGGCTGCCATCCCATTGTTCTGGAGGGATTGAGCAAGTGCTCTGGAGATGGCAGAGATCTCAGGGTGCTGCCCCAATGTATGGAGAGCGTTGAGCTGAGAAAAACAGGGTTCTCCCAAGGAACCTCAGTGTTGCAATTCACCTCAGCATTTGCAAAGAGAGAAAGGCTTATGCCCATAGGCCCTTGGAAAGGGTAGAACGACCACTTTCTAAAGCCCCAAGGTTAAATGACTCCCAGACTTTAAAATCCAATGGAATTTGCCCTTCAGGCTTTTGGTAGTGTTTTGGTCCGGTGTCCCCTGTTTACTTTTCGATTTATCCCTATGGCAATGGAAACATGTATCCTATGACTGTCCCTTCTTTGCATATTGACAGCAGATAACTTGTTCTGAGTTTCACAGGTCGAGAGGCAGAGGAGAATTTTTGCCTTAGGATAGACCATGCCTGTAACTTTTGATGGTATTTTGATGGTATTTTATCCTGTTTTACTTTATATTGTATTCATAGTGTTACTGAAATGTTTTAAGGCTAAGTGATATTGTGATGGAGTTAATGTATGATATATTGCATTCCAGCAGCTTAGCAAACTAATACAAGTACTTTCTGTGTACCAACTCAGACTTGGAAAAATAGGCTGCTGGAGAGAGGGGGCATGGATCTCCCAAGAATGGGGTTTCCTAAAAGGTGGGTAGAAATTTGCTGCAGGGCAGGTGGAAAAGCAGGCCTTTTGAGAGGGGACCAGGCTCTGAGAATGGGAGGCAGATTGGGACCTGGAGGTGGGCTCAGTGGGGCCCTCTTGGGAAGATTCCGTTGCTGAGGCACTTTCCCCTTGTACTTTGGAACAAAAGCCATCAACCCGGGTATCACCTGGGGTCTCTGTGCCTGGGAGGTTGCGGTAAACATTCAGGAAGCAAAGCCAGCCCCTTCCCCTGGCTCCACAAAGCACCCACTCACTTCAGCTTCTCACCTGTGTGGCCATATCATTGGAGATTCAAAAAGATCGGAACCCAGGACCCTGAATCTTCTTCCCCCTGTGTTCCAGAAATTTTTTTCTCCTCCTCAAATAAGAGAATTCCTAAAGTACTCAGGCACTCGGGGGCTCTGCTTCTTCACCCATGTGGGTTTGTCAAGGAATTCTTTTCTAAACAAGTAAACAGTGCTTTCCCTGAAAAGAATTCCACTGAATACAGTGTTTCTCCATCTCATTTCCATCAGGTTTAGGCCGCAGCTTTAAGTTCTTTGCTGTAATTTTTTTCTAATCAGCCAACCTTTCTGTAAAGGATGAGGGGAAATAAAGATACAAGGCAATAAAGGATAGAAGGAACCTCTGGCTTGTGGGAAGGAAATACAGCCAGGATTCAGGTACTGACCCAGCCAAAGTACAGGTGGTCCCACAGAGTTGGGAGTGAGGGGACATACATAGATAGGGAAGACACAGGAAATAACCTGAGAGGGAACTTCCATTTTCCCACCGTAATTCAGAGAAAGCTTAGCTCCACTGGGGATGGAGAAGGGGCTGAGGTTTAGTTACAATGGGCTGGTTTAAACCCAATTTACAGATGAGAAGATTGAAACTCAGGAACACTCACTAAACTACTTAAGATCACCTGGCCAGCAGGACAGAGACCTGTCTTTTCACCCAGTTACCTTGCTTCTAGTTGGTATGAGTTTCTCATGAAGTGTCTGTTTTATTACCACCTACACAAGGCACATTTTGTTCATCTATGGGGAGCTGGTACACAGTATAATATAATCACTGTAGCACAACTCTAGTCAGCATTTTTGTGGTTGGCTTTTTCTGCACTCTGGTTTTCTAAGACTCAGCTTCAGAGGGGCATTGTAGTATCTCTGTCCATTTAGGCGAGAAAAAATAATCACTTTGGAACCAGCTAGCCCATAGAATGAGCACCACATGCAGGCAAATAAAAAAATAATAACTTCAGAATACTATTCTAGTCAGGTGGAAATTTGATTAGGAGAGAAACCAACATAACCTGTTCCACCAGGAAGAGTACAAATAGAGTACCATCTAATTGCTGGAGGCCTTACCTTCCACCCACTTTGTAACTAGCCCCAAAGTGCTGAGGGCTTCAGGGCTGACTCCATCCAGGGATTTTTTTAAAACATTTTTGTTGTTGATTTATATAGCAAATATACAAAGCAAAGAAAGAAAAATGTAGTAATTTACAAAGCATACTTCAATAAGCAGTTACAGAACAGACCCCAGAGTTTGTCACGGGCTACCATTCCACCACCTCAGGTTTTTCCTTCTAGCTGCTCTGGTGGCTAGAAAGAATATCAAAACACTGGTGGCTAGAAAGAATATCAGCATAATGATTCAGCAGTCATATCATTTGTTAAATCCTATTTTCTCTGTTACACCTCCTCCTTCTCCTCTGATCCCTTTCCTAATCTATAGGGATCTTTGGGCAATGCCCATTCTGACTTTTCAGGTTAAGAAGTGGTGTCCACACTGAAGGATAGAGGGATGCAATTAATGTGGTCTCTCTGAGTTTCAGAATTTATTAGACCTAGAAACCCTCCAAGATTTATATGTTCCAGGAAGTCAAACCTATATAGAGTGCATGAAACCTTTATAGAGTCCAGTCTGAACCCTAGGTGTCCTTAAGAGTCAACAGGAGTGATGTTGGTTGGGATTTAGCAACCACGGCAATTAGCACTATCTAACTGAAGCTTGCCCAAGAGCAGTCTCCAGAATAGCCTCTTGACTCCATTTGATCTCTCTTGGCCACTGATGCCTTATTTTATTACACTGCTTTCCCTGCTTTTGGTCCAGAAGGTGTTGTCGGTTGCACAGTGCCAAGGCCAGACTCAGACTCATCCTGGGGAGTTATGTCCCACACTGTCAGGGAGATTTTCACCCCTGGATATCATGTTCCACATGGGGTGGGGGTGGGGAAAATGATTTTCCTTGCAGAGTTGGGCTTAGAAAGGGAGAGCCCGCATCTGAGTAACAAAAGAAGTTTCCTGGAAGCAACTCTTAGGCCTCGTCATAGGTAGTCTTAGCCTTCCCCCTACAAAATAAGTTTCATGGGGGCAAGCATTAAAATCAACAGGTTGGGGCAGGCCACAGTGGCTCAGCAGGCAGAGTTCTCGCCTGCCATGCCGGGGCCCCAGGTTTGATTCCTGGCACCTGCCTACGCGAAAAGAAAAAAAAAGCCCATGCCAGAGACCCAGGTTTGATTCCTGGTGCTTGCCCATGCCAAAAAAAAAAACAAACAACAACAACAACAGGTTGGCCTGTTTCCTTGGGAGTCCCCAATGATTGAGAAGGTAACTGGGGGTTACCAAATGGGAAAGTTTAATAGTTAAACTATTAAATATATACATATATAAATATTTTGGGCCCTCAAGAGTCTCTACCAATATTCTTTAATTATCAGCCTGCCATAGTCAGGGATGCATACAGGTATCACATTAAGCTATACAGAATTACAAGGCCTCATTCCCATTCTGGACTCCAGGAGTTTGGGCTGTTTAATGAGATATGCAGACAAGTTGATTGCATGTTACAGAAAATTTAGACATAATAAACCTCTCTGCCTTTGGTCTCATATAGTGGCTGAAGGTCTAGAGTACACACACTATCAGCTTTTACCCCGCATTCTAATTTACCTTAGACCCAGCCAGACTGGCTTCGTTTTAAACTCTAATTGAGGCCTAGTCTTTTTTTCAATTACTTTAACTGTTATTATATATAGCTTTGCTAACTTTCAGGGCTGCAAAACGCCATTTCTTGGTCACAGGTGTCCCAGAGTTACTCAAAGTTCCAGGTAAATACCAGCTGATGCCCACATAGCTCAGTGTCTCCGAATCTAGAAATACACTTACAACTTCAGACTAAATATTCCATCTGGAGATTTTAATAATGCCACGAGGAGTCTGGTTCTCTTTCGTTTTCTCTCTCCAGTCTTTGTCCTGCTGGTCACTGTTGAGCTTCATTCTCAAGATTTCTCTTGCCACCTTGGCAGCAAAATAGTCACTGGGCATGCCAAGCCTATGCTGTCCCCATAACTTTTTGAGTTAGAGGCGAAAAGGCAGCATCTTTCCCAGTGACTCTGCAAAAATCCCCAGGGGGCACTCTCATTGTACCCCAGAGGGGTAGGGTTTGTGACTGATCAGAACTTGATTGTCTGGTTTCCCTGAGGCACGGGGGAGGGCTCAAGCCCACTCACATCACTTGGACTGAGAAGGATTTCTAAGGAGTACGAATGAGTTATTCCTTCAGAGGTTTACTGGGCTGACAAAATACATCTTTGCCATGATATGTGTCCATATGGTAGTAGGGACATTGCTGACCAGCCCAGATCAGTTAGAATGCTTCTGGCTGCTTTTACAGTGTGACTGTGTGATTGTGAAAACCTCGTGGCTGACATTCCCTTTAACCAGTGTATGGACAGATGAGTTTAAAAAAAAATAAGGACTAAATAAATAAATAAATAATAGGGGGGAAAGGGGTATGGGATGTTTTGGGTGATCTTTTTCAGTTTTATTTTTGTTCTTATATGTATTTTTTTTTTTTGAGTAATGAAAATGTTCAAAAATTGATTGTGGTGATGAATGCACAGCTATATGATGATACTGTGAGCCACTGATTGCACACTTCAGATAATTATATGTAATGTAAGTATAGCTCAATAAAATTGCATTTAAAAAGAAAGAATGCGGGCGGCTGCCGTGGCTCAGCAGGCAGAACTCCGACCTACCATGCTGGAGGTCTGGAGTTCGATCCCTGGTGCTTCCTGCCCATATGCAAATCAAAAAAAAAAAAAAGAAAGAAAGAATGCTTCTGGCTGCAAGTAACATCAACAACAACAAATTCAAAGGGGCTCAAACAGTGAGGAAATGCAATATCCCACATAATGGGAAATACAGCAGCAGGGGATTCAATAATGCCAACAAGGTGCCACGTTTTTTCCCATTGCTCCCCTTTGCCTTTCTCATTATAAGTGTCATCTTAAGTTTAGTTTTCTTCATGGTCATAAGATGGCTGCAGCAGTTCCAGGTATCACATCCAAATAAGGTCCTCTTTCTCTTTCTTAGGAACAAGAAAACCTTTCCCAAAAGCCCCCCAGGGGGATGCCTGGATGATTTACCAATTCCTTAACCCTGCATGAGACCTTGGGGCTTATTGAGATCGGCTTAGAACAAATATTTCAGGGGGAAATGGAAGACTTGGAGTTAACCATGTAAACCACCTTACCCTCCTCTGTGGAGGGAGAACCTGTAGAGTAAGAGATTTAAAAGACACATTTAATGGCAAAATGCTAAATGTTGGCAAATCTGAGTATGTGAGTAGGGGGCATATTGAAGTCCTCTGTATTGGTTTTTGTATTATTTTTGCAACTGTCCTATAACTTTGCAACTGTTTCAAACTATTTTTTAAAAGATGCATTTTTAAAAATGAACAAGACTAAACTATATTGTCTAGATATGCATTTTTGCATGTTTAAACTATTTTTTTAAAACCATAAGAAAGTGATACTAATAAAAATGAGCCTGGTGATTATTTTTGGGGAAGAGGGGGCTGTAATTGGGATGGAAGCATGGAAGGGCTACCAGGGAAGATGACAAAGCCCCATTTCTTCACTTGGGAGGTGGATTCAAGGGTTTTTGCTATGTAATAGTAATTCATTACATTCAATGATTGTTTTGTGGGCTTTTCTGTATTTGTGTCGCGTTTTACAATTAAAAATTTTTAAAAAGGAACGTATAAAAACCATACATCTTCTCAGGTTACCTGCTTTGCTTAAAATCCAAAAGTGGCTCCCCATTGCCCCAAGATAAAGTCCAAGCTCTTACTCAATACTCACAAACTCTGCCTAATCCAATCTGCACTTCAGGCCCCTAAATAAGGAGGGAGAAAGAATGCAGAAAGCAGGTCAGGCTGGGAGGGAAGGGGCTCTGGGAAGAAGGATGGGGTCAGGGAAGTCAAGGGAGGAGGCTCAAAACCGAGATAGCCAGGCCTGGGTTTGCAGGGCCAAAGGAACCAGTAGCCTGATGTTCAGCATCAGAGAAGCTCCTCTCTTTTCCACTTCCTGGTACTGTAGTGTCAGCAAGAGGAGGGAGGCACAACCTGTCCAGAGCACAACCGCACCAGCCTAACCCCTCAACATTGAGTTCGTCCTCTTTTAGACTGGCTCTAGGACGTTGATGTGCATTATATTTCCCCTGAATGTTATTTTTCATCTGTTCGTATTTTTCCATGTTATTGTACTTAGTCTTTTAAGAAGCTTATAATGCTCTGTGGACCAAGGTTATATAAAAAGATTACATAGGGCATGCAAGGGTAGTTCAGTGGTAGAATTCTCACCTGCCATATGGGAGACCCAGGTTTGATTACTGGCCCATGCATTTCCCAAAACAAAACAAACAAAGAAGCAAACCAAAAAAAAAAAAAGCTACACATAAATTATCTAATTTTAAAATAATAACTTCATTTTTCTCTCATTACAAAAGTAATTTTGCATATTTAAATATGTGCTTTTCTCTAGAATATTGTCCTCAATTTATTTCAAGAAAAACATTTTAATGTCTTACATTTTATTATAGAAAGTTAAGAAAAAGACAGAATATAAATGCATTTTTTTAAATCTTCTTTTTTAGAAGAACGAATTTGGAGGACTTTTACTAACTGACTTTAAAACTTATTATAAGGCTGCAATAATCAATACAGTGTGGTATTGGCATAAAAATAGACATATAGATCAACGGAACAGAATAAAGAATCCAGAAATAAACACACATATTTGTGGTTAATTGATTAGTACAAAGTTTCAGGGTAACTCAATGGAGAAAGGATTTTTTTTTTCAACAAATGGACTGGAACAACTGGATATTAAAAGAAAATGGACTTAGAACCTTACCTCACACCATGCACAAAAATTAACACTAAATTAACTCAAAATGAACATAGATCTAAATGTGGGAGCCAAAGCCATAAAGCTTCTAGAAGAAAACCTAAGAGAAAATCTTTGTGACTTTGTGTTAGGCAATGATTTCTTAGATATTATATCAAAAGCACCATCCATAAAAGAAAATATTGATAAATTGGACTTCACCAAAATCAAAAACTTTGTTCTTCAAAAGGTACCTGTGCCAGTTTGAAGCTATTGTGCACCCCAGAAAAGCCATGTCCTTTACACTTCATTCAATATTGCAAGTGGAATCTTTTTTGCTGTTCCCAAAGAGATGTAACCCACCCAACTGTGGGTGATAGTTTTTGATTAGATGTGTCTCCATCCATTCTAGGTGGGTTTGCTTACTGGGGCCCTTTAAAAGGGAGCCATTTTGGAAAAAACTTTAGAGCCAACAGAGCCCACCCAGCCAGAGACCATTGGAGATGAAGAAGAAAAACACCCCGGGGAAGCTGTTGAAAAAGCCTGGAGAGAAGGCTAGCTGATGTCATGTGCCCTCCCAGCTGAGAGAGAAACCCTGAACTTCATTGGAGTTAAGGTTATCTTTCCCTCGATCTCTTAATTTGGATATTTTCATGGTCTTAGAACTGTAAACTTGCAACTTAACAAATTCCCCTTTTTAAAAGCTGTTCTGTTTCTGGTATATTTCATTCTGGCAGCTTTTACAAACTAAACAGCACCACTAAGAAGATGAAAGATAAAGCATAAACAGGGGGAGGGGGATATTTACAAATTATATATCCAGTAGAGGACTTACATCTAGAATATATAAATAGCTCTTATAATTCAATAATAAGAAGACAACCCAGTTTTAAAAATGGACGAAAGGTTTGAACAGACACGTTACACCAAAGAAAGATTTGTCAATGGCAAATAAGCACATAAAAAGATCTCAGATCATTAGTCATCAGAAATGCAAATTGAAACCACAATAAGATATCACTACACACTCTAGAATGGTTATAACCAACAAGACAGATGATACTAAGTGTTGGAAAACTGTTTCTTTAAAAGTTAAAGGTATACTTACCACATGACCCAGACAGTTCACTTCTGAGGGATCCAACCAAATGTTCATGATAGCATTATAGATAGCAGCCCCAAGCTAGAAATAATCCAAATATTCATCAATTATAAATGGATAAACATGCTACACTGGCTTATGATTGTCTCAAAAATGGAAACATTTATATGGTTTTCTAAAGCACTGCTTAAAGGGTTCTGAGCTTATTAGTTGCATGGTCTTAATATATTTAACTTCTCTGAACCTCACTTTTTCATCTGTAAAATTGAAATATTGATACCTACCTCATGCAAAATATAGTGAAAATTGAATAAGGTAATGTAGATAATGTACCTCAATTAGCATTCAAAAATAACCATTTCTGGAGTATCACTTTTACTTAAAGAGTTAGGAGAAAGTCACATAATTTAACTAGGAATTAATTGAAAGTATTCTTTTCATATGAAAACAAAAGTAGATACCACATATACATGGCTCCCTGACTTGTGATGAAGATGACACTGCAGAACAGTGGAAATAAAGGTATTTTAAGTGAAAGTGTAGGGTTAATTTGATTCCATATGGAAAAAAACGTATCCTGACCCCTACCTCACACTATACCAAAAATCATTTCCAGAAGGATCACATATCTGAAACTAAAAGGAAGACAATAAAACTTTTAGAATGAAACATAGAAAAACATTTCCATGACCTTGGAACAGGCAAATGTTTCACAAACAGAAAACAAAAAATGTTAATCATATATGAAAAAAATTATTGAATGAATTATATTAAAAATTAAGAACCATTATTAATCAAAAGACAGTATTAAAAAGCAAAAAGACAATCCACAGAGTAGAATGAGACATTCTCACTACATATATCTGAAAAAGTCTCAAATCTGGAATTTAAAAAAACTCCTACAAATCAATAAGCAAGAAGAGATAGTCAACCCAACAGAAAAATGAACAAAAGACTTTAACTGATATGTCAAGAAGAAGATACCCAAATGTCAAATAAACATTATGAAAAAGTTCTTAACTTAATTTGTCATCAAGGGAATTTCAAGTTAAACTGCAATGCAACACCATTTCATGCTCACTTGACAGAATAAAAAGCAAAAGGGCAGAAAATACCAAGTCTGGAAAAGGACGTGAAGCAACAGAAACTCTCACTAGAGTATAAATTGGTACAACTATTTTAGAAAACTGATTGGCAGTAGTCACTGAGCTAAAAATTTGTCTCCCTTATGACCCAGCAATTCCACTCCTAGTTTTATATCCAACAGAAATATGTTAACCAAAAGACATGCACAAGAATGTTCATACCAGCAATATTTTTAATAGCCCCACACTAAAAACCACACAAATATACCTCAACAGAATAGATAAATTAATTTTGATATATTCATGTCATGCAATGAGAATAAACAAATTATACCCCACACACAAAGATATGAATGAATCTAGTAAACATAGTGTTGAGTAACAGACTAGACTCAAAATACCTCAGACTAGAGTGTATAATGATAGTGACTAAATGTACAAATTTAAACAATCTTTTTGCATGAGGAAGAACAAAGGAATGTCATTACTGCAGGGTGCTGACAATAGATGGTAATTACTATTTTAAAATTTTAACTTATGTATGAGACTAAAGCAAAAAATGTTGATTTGGTACAAAATTTATATTTTGACTAGTGCATTTCCTAATATAACTTATGTAGACAGCTTAAGTGAACACCATAAGTACATGGAACTCAGAGTAGGACATGAGATTTTGTTGGTTTGTCCAGAGTGATGCCCCAATAAATCCCAGAGTGATTTGAACAGTGAATAAAAAAGTATTTGCAACGTCCCCTTCGGAGAATGGTGAGAAAGGGGGAAAATTCAACTTCCTCAAGTTGAATTCTTGATATTCTCACAAGCAGTGTGGACAACCAAAGCTATAGGCTGAGCCCCCAATCTTGGGGTTTGTTCATATGAAACTTAACCCCACAAAGGATAGGTCAAGCCTTCTTAAAATTAGGCCTAAGAGTCACCCCCAGGAGAACCTCTTTTTTTGCTCAGATGTGGCCT
>PVIY010047016.1:0-18116 GCA_004026745.1 Myrmecophaga tridactyla
TAGTTGTTAGCCTATTACTTCTCATAACTAAAGTCATCCTTCTCTATCTACTTTTGTGATGTTGGACCTGGGACTCTTGCAAACCACAATTCTTCTGTTATACTCTGTCGATGAGGAATGCTATCAGGAAACTGTAAGATGGGAGGAGAAATGGACTGGCTTCTTTTTGTCTGTTCTGAAGGGGTTGTTGTGGACTCATTCCAGTAAGTGCCACTTCAACAACTCTTCATCTCAGCGGCAGCAGTGACTTCTCATCACAGCAGCTGAATCCACTCCACATGTTTCCAGCACTTGCAGATACAGCCACATCATGCCCCCATCAAATTCATTAGCTTCCGCTGCTAGGTACCTCCTCCTCAGAGGTTGGATTGCCCTAGTGGTCTGGTACCCAACCCTGCAAGGCATCTCTTCCTCACTCAGAAACACAAAAACCAACAAGTGCCCCTTTCTCAAAGAGCTGAGTTGTAACTTCAGCAGGTCCCCTTCTTCAAGGCTCTAAGCTTGATTAATTCCAGCCTATTCCCTTTGTTCTCTCAGTCCTAGGGGTGGCAGCTGCTTCTTGCAGTTGCTTGCTCCACGATACCTTAATGTTCTTTTTCCCCCTTTTCAATTACCTAGTTAACAACTTTATATCTAGTTAATAAGCCTATATATTAAATGTTTTCTGTTAAAGTAATAGAACCAAGTTCTGTCTCATGACTGGACCTTGAAAGATAAAGTGCATTAATGGATAAGTAGAAAAAGTCACATGATTTATAAAGATACAGCTTGAAATGTTTGGCATACTTGGAATGAAAAAATGACTCTGGGTAATATATTTTAGAACTATTTCTAACTGAAATAGTGACAATTTAATTTGTATGATTTAATCCTCAGATAGATAGAATTCAGTTACCTGGAATGATCAATTATATGAAACTCTTAATTTATTATGTTTTTCTATTCTGTGACTGAATTTCCTAAACAGTTAAAAACATTACTTGGAATTTTAACACTAGCATTTAATTTTAATTTTTATCATCTTTGGTTTTGCTAACAGAAGACTGTGCCCATTCTAAAATATAGTTTATCTTTAAACATCTTGACCATTCACAAAGTTTAAACTGTGATAAAAAAACTGATTTCCACTAGACACCCTTACATAGGATTTCAAACACTTTGACTTCATATTTTTCCCCATGATCCTCATATCCAAATACTGCTATTTATTGATGACCAGCAGATATTGATATAACAGATCAAAATCACACGTGATTAATGTCAAATCTTTAAACTTCAGACTCCCCATCGGTGTCAAGAACTCACCTTCATTATCAAGGACAAATAATTTAATGCCAATTTTGAAGTTGAGGTAGTAGAAAAATATTGACAAATATCAACTAAGAAATTGTTTCTATAGTGGCTATAGAAAAACAATCAGAGCACTCAGCTCTAATCAAAGCACTCAGCTGTAATTTACGAATACTCATGAATCAATATTTTATAAATGTGTCTAAAAGTAGTATCTTATTTTAAATGTTCATAGCTAATTAGAAATGGTTTGGTGACTTAAGGGAAGAGATGATTAATTTGATAAGAGGGTGGTGGTGAAAGCTATTCTATGCTGGATCATATGTTCTTTCCTAACTTAGAATATTCTCCTCCTTTACCTTCCACCCTTCCCTTTAAGCTCCTAACTTAGTCTCAAATATCCTTTAGTGGTTATCATAATCTTAGCCCTGCAACTTTTCCTAGATTAGCCATTACCTGGTAAGGCCCTCTGATTAATTCGTCACCAGAAAATTGGTCCAGTTGGAAGTAAAATAACTGTAAAAATTACAGGTCAAGAACCACATTTAGTAATCAGAATATCTGTGGCACTCTTAGCTGGGATGAGGCTATACTCCACAAGTATTCTTTGCAGATTTGATGATTTTCTGAATGATTATATATATATATATATATATATATATATATATAAACTGGATATGTGTATATGTTTCAATTAGTGGTCTTTGATTTCTACCATAATTTTTAAATTTCAAATACACTTGAAATAAATAAATAATAAAATCAGTCCTAAGGTACACATACACACGTGAATACAACCATGCACACACACACACACATACCATTGTTTTCTAAGCACAGAGTGCTTGACAAAGGGCAGGGGGTAGAATAAATGAATGAAGAATGAATCAACAAATCACATGAAGAAAGTGCTTACCCTGTCCCAGTCACATTCCAAACAAACTATAATTTAATTGTATTGTTTATCTTACATGAACCTATAAAATGATGAAAATGATATGATAAAATAAAAATAAGATCATAGGCTATAAAATTCTGTTTCTTTTGAGGCATTTGTGCATAAAATTAGTCAACAGTTATTCATAAAATACCTTAACACTGTGTTAAGCTGTATTATAGACATAAAGCCAAGACTTACATAAGGCTAAGACTCCATCACTGCCCTCAATAAGATTATAAGCAATTAAAAATTGCAGCAATTTTGAGGAAATCAGAGACTGCATATGCAATTTCTAATTTCAGATTGGGTAGTTTGGTTTATTCCTGGCTCCTGTTCTTCCAAAATAGTTGGGCTACTTCACTGAACAGTTACACTAGACAGTCACACCAATATGTAGACAGTAGACCATGTCTGTCTAGTTTCTAGCTTGAGGAGAAGGAATTGGAAAGACCCAAAGTGTTGTTGAGTGTGGCCGCCCCAGCTGTTTTTAGCAAGGTATTACACAGGCAAGAATTGAATGGTATGTAATCAAGGATGGAGGGAAACAGAGGGACTTGTATAGACAACAGGTTCTTGACCCCAGAAAGTGGGGAGGAATGCTGCTGTTATTATCTGCAGAAGTATCAATTCAGATGTCATTAAGATTAAGATGAGTGGGAAAAATTAAGTAGACTTAATAAGCACCTTTAGAAATACACTTTTGTGGTTATTGCCACATTGATTTAACAAGAAGGAAATATGTTAGGAACTTAACTAAGTATTTGAAAGAATAGAATTAACAAGAAAACCATGAGTTTAGCTTAATGACCCCCTGACCCTTAAAACTGTAAAAGAATTCCAGGATCTCGAGCCTGCATTCAAAGGAAGTGAATTTTGAGTGCTATACAGTTCTCAAGAAAAACATAAACTATAACCCCCACCTCATATATGGCACAGAGGATAATGGATGAGGAAGAATCTGCCATGGATCAAAGCCAGAGACCTCAAAGAACAATGGGCAGAGGAGCTTATCTCGAACAGAAAATGTGGTCAATCAAGAAACTTTTTTTAGTGCCATCACATGGTACCTCATGATGCCTACCTAGAATACCATATGCTTCCTTTCTACTCCTATTTCCTGTATTGGAATTTGTATTTTACTTATTCTGTCCATGCTTCACATCTATATATTGTTTATGATAGGTGGGACTAGGAGAACAGAATATTTCTTTTTTATTTCCTTGGTCACCAGTGAAAGGAAACATCTCTGAAGCCAAATAGAGCATATTATAAGAGAGTAGATCTCATCTTGAGACCCTGAATTCTGAGATACATACAATGACTGAATGAATGAGACTTTGTGTTATCTCCTTTAGGCAGTCAGTGAGCACTGTCTATGTTCATGAAAGGTGAGCACAGATATTTGGATAAAAGGGCAACCTATGGCAAACACTCCTAGCTGTTCATCCAAATCTATTTTTTTTTCTTCCATATTAGTTGCTCACATGGTTGTCAATAACATTCCTCAGCCTTTCTTTTTAGTTAGGCGTGACCATGTCACTAAGTTCTCTGTAATAGAACATCAGTTGAAGGGGTGAAATGTATCACTTTCATTTTTCCCCCTTTTGTGGGAATGAGATATGAATGGCAATGACTAGGGTAATCTCAGAAGCCAATTATTGAAAATGAGAAGTAACTGTTACCCTATGTGGTAATTTGAAGCTGTTTGTACTCCATAAAACCATGTTCTTAATGCTAATCCAGTCCTGTGGGTGTAAACCCATTGTCAATAGGACCTTTTAGTGAGACTTGTTCAGTTAAGATATAACCCACCTCATTCAGAATGAGTCTTAATCCTCTTGCTGGAGTCCTTTATAAGTGGAATGAATACAGCAATAGAGAAAGAAAGCCACACAAGCAAGAGACTGAAAGCAGTGAAACCCAGAAGAGAAGGGAGAGACCAGCAGATGTGGCTATGTGTCTGGCCATGTGGCAGAGGAACTCCTGCAGCCACTCCTGCAGCCACTCCTGCAGAAAACATCACCTTGAAAAAGCCTTGATTTGGACATTTTCTCAGCCTCAGAACTTTAACCTAATAAATTTCCATTGTTCATGCTAAATCATTTCATGATATCTGCTTTAAGTAGCCTAGAGAATTAAAACATCCTGCCTGAATAGAGCCACCCCCATTCCCTATTTCCAGTTAGAACAGTCTCTGGATGCTTCAGCAATAAGGAAATAAATTTCTATTTTGTTTCTAGTTAATTTGTTATATATCTTAAGTCTGACTTAATAATATAATTTATAAGAAATGTGCAACTATAATCTCCATTTGTGGGATGCTGATTCAATAATTATAATTTCATTCATACAACAAAACACTAAGGATCTCAATTTTATATTAGCATTGACCATATTTACTGATGAGAGTCAACATTGCTGATTGCAGTCAAGCTGATGGAATACAAACAGTATCTTCCTTGTGATTGAACTCATAGTCTGTCTGTTGTTTATATATTTATTTATTTAATAAATAAGTGTTGGGCATATACAATTTTTCCATGTATTGTCTAGTTGCTAAGCTATAGCAGTGAACAAAATAGGCAAAAATCCCAGTCATCATGTAGATAGAATTCTATTGTGAGACAGTGAAAATAATAATAATTATTATTATTGTGTATAGCATTTTGAGATTATAAGATTAATGGAGAAAAATAAGACATCAAAGGTGAAAATAAATTGTAGGCATTGGAAAGGATTGAAATTTTAAACAGGATGGTCAGGGAAAGTTTCACTATGAGTTGATATTTGGGTAAAGATCTAAAGGTGAGACTGCAACTGTGGAGAAAAACTTTCAGAGGTCTTCTGAAGAGGGAACTCCCCTATGTGATAGTAGCCTTGGTATGTTTGAGGAAGCCAGTATGACTGGAGTATAGTGATCAAGTGAGTGAATGATAGAGAAAAGGGAATTATGTAGGTATATGCATTTAACACATTGCAGGGCCTTGTAGCCCATTTCCATGACTTTGACCTTTGTTCTTAATGAGATAGGAAATTACTGGAATGTTTTGAGCATAACAGTCACATAGTCTGTTTTACAGGATGACTCTGTTTACTGTGTTGAGATTAATCTGGAACAAAAGTAAAAGTAGAAGACCAGTTGGGAAGCTGTTGCTATGATCCAGGCAGAAGATGTTGGAGATTTGAGGCATCATGGAAATAGTGAAGGTGATGAGAGAATTGTGGTTATTCTGGATGGATTTTAAGGTGAAGCTAGGAGTTGCTGGAGTATTGTTGGTTATATGAAAGAAAACAAATGACCTGTAGCATTTTCGAACACCTGAAAGGCAAAAGGATCATTCTCCTTTATACAGAAGTACTAAAATGAATTTTATCTACAAAAGACATTTCGATTGGAATTCCAGAAACAGCTGCAGAATTAGGGCTGCTTGCGCATTGTTCACCTAATAGATTGTTTCTGTTGAAGAAAACTGAGGGTTCCACTTCCTTTTTAATTTAATAATTCATTGTCCAATAATAACCCCTGGGCTGGGTGAAACGAGAGAAACAAATGACTGTAGGTAAAGGGAAAAATTAAAAGTAGACAAAGGAGGGTGGCTGCCGTGGCTCAGCAGGCAGAGCTCCGACCTGCTGTGCTGGAGGTCTGGAGTTTGATCCCTGGTGCCTCCTGCCCATATACAAATTAAAAAAAAAAAAAAAGTAGACAAAGGAAATGTGAAATATTAGGGTTCTGTTTGGTTAGTATAGTTATCTTATTTAGTGATATGTACTATTTTTCCCTTTGGGAAAAAAGGCATCAAGGTGACCACTAAAATGGAAGAAATGTATCTCTTTATTATAAAACCGGTAAAAATAGAATAGCAACAAACAAGTTACTAAAATAGAGTTTAGTATTTGTAATGCTAAGCATTCAGTTTATAATATATTTCATGTTTTTATGATTTGCTTTGTACAGTTGGCTATATTAGAGAATAAGGATAATATAATATTCTTTTAAAACATAGTATTGTAAGAGGTATTTAGATTCAGGGCATAGATTACTGATACATTAATGATTGCCAAGTATTGTAAGGACCCTCAGTTTGCTTCTAATGCTTGAAAAGGCACCCAAGGAATGTTTTAATAGACTGCTCAAGTAACACTAGAAATGTAATAATGTTGCTTTTAAGAAATGGTACAATACTTAAATTGATCTCTTGCTATCAATTTACCCTGTTCTATTGTAATAATCAATTATCACATATTTTTGTGTTTTCATTTATATTCAGATAAATAGTTCCTCCTTGAAAAATAGGCTTAAAATGATAGATAAGTATTATTGAAGTAAAACACATAGGTAAGCACAAAAAATGACGATAAAAAGAACAAGAAAATAGCTTATCGTATTTTTCACTATCACCTCCCCCGCAAAGAGTGCATAATTAATAAGCACTATTCAAGATATGTTTATTTTATGAAAAAAAATCTTAAAGCTAAAACTCAGATTTAATTTACAAAGGTATGGAATATTATTCAGCCATAAAAAACAAGGAAGACTTGATACATGTGACAACATGGATGAACCTTCAAGAGTTCATGCTGAGTGAAATAAGCCACACACAGAAGGACAAATATTGTAAGGTCTCACTGATCTGAAATAATTAGAATAAGAGAAATCAGAGTCAGAATCTAGAATACAGGTTACCAGGAGATGGAGTGGGTAGAGAATGGGAAGTGAAGGCTTAGAATATACAGGGTTTCCATTGAAATGATGGAAATGTTTTGGAAATGGAGAATGGTGATTGTATCACAACATTGTGAATGTAATTAACAGCTCTGAAATATATATCTGAATATGAAAAAAAGATGTATTTCCAGATGAAACTTCATCATGTTGGTACTTTAGGATGATTAATCTGAAAATGTGGTATTATAATAAAAGTTATTTCAGGAAAAAAAAATTGAGGTGCTCTCTCACAACAAATATGGTGTGTGTGTAGGTGTGAAGAATGCCTTAAACAAGTGTCCCCTGCGGTAAACGTAATGTGAACCTTCTTTTATATCCATGTACATGGGTCAATAAATAAGAAAAATATAGGTCATTAAAATTTTAAAGTTTAGTCTTGTAAATGTATACAGAGCATACTATTTCATATGAATGCTGCATGTAATTTGTATCTAACTTGCACTAAATATGGAATACTTTCTGTTTGCTATCTCACAAAACCAGGTGACCTACATATTAGATATAATTTGGTTGAATATAGATGGAACTGGAATATTCCAACAAGGGTGAATATATGTATTTTATAATATGATTTATTATTGCTCTATTACCATCAGATGAAAGTAAGCACTTAAAATATAAAAAATGCAATACCTCTTCCCTGCCCCCAACAAAAATAATCTTGCCAATAGAAGAGTCTTAGTACTGCTCAATGCTAATAAATAAAAGAATTTCAGTATATTTATTCATTAATATATGTTCAAATAAAGTGATGTGTAGTCATAGTACACATGAATTAAAAACTAAAATCACATCTTTAAAATTTTAGATTTAATTGGATATATGTGTGTGTTTATATGAAGATTAGTATTAATGCAGTGTTTAAATACTCATTAAAATTAATTTTAGAGTGAATAGAAATATTTGGCTATCTTAAATCTTTTACATATGATATCATCTAAATGATATTTCATGTGTTTATTATTCTATGACTCTAAAATCCAACTTGTTTCAAAACTAAGACAGCAGACACTAAATATTATCATGCCTCTTGGAATTATTAAAATGGTTTTCATTTAAAGAAAACTTTATTTGCTTCAATCATTATTGAAATGAATAGAATGTCCAAGTGAATCAAATCAAAATTAAAAATACAAAGTAATTGATATAAAAATAGCAAGCAATAAAAACTTAGGTGGCGTTAAACAAAATACTTTCTTATATAAAACCATGTTGTTAGACAAGAAACGTTCCCTATTTGCATAATAAAGGTAAATTTGTTCTCTTGAATAAAACATTAGTAAATGTAAGTTCCATAGAAATTTTGAATAATAGTACCTCAAACTAGCTGTCAGGTTTGTGCACAGTTCTAACAAGTATCAATGAAAGAATAGCTTGTTAACATGTGTCCTTGGCAGAAAATGGTGGAAAACATCCTTGGTCAAGGAACATAGAATAGTTATCCTCTGGCCTGACCTTTGGACAACCTCAAACCTAAAATAGGGCCTACAGAAACCAGTATCTCTAGCAGGATTTGACCTTCTAGAAAAGTCATTCCTCTCAGTTTAGCCAATATTTTCTTGAATCATTTTCTAGATTTGACCACAGAATTACTAAACTTGCTTCTCCTACTTAGAAATTGATTCTTCATTCAATTATTCACTGTTTACTAAGCTGCATGCCAAAACACATCCATGGAGCTGGTGATACAGCCCTGAATGAGATAAAGCCCCTACCCTTGAGGTGCTCACATTATAAAGGAGGGTATCACTGGTTATCCATACCACATAAATCATTAGACAAGCTCTATGACTAGGATTGTTAATCAAAAGATTAACTCCTTACTTTTAGAAATGCAAAACGAGGCCCACGGAGAGTGACTAGCTTTCTGAGTGTGTGAGGCCATTCTAGTTCTCCACTATTAGAAAGAACTACAGAGGTAAAAATCCACCAATGATGTGGACATTAAAAATGGTTCTTAGTCTTCTAATATTTCCAAAGATGATTTTTTTTCCATTGGTAATTATTTGTAGCCTGTAGGTACCTGTCACACATCAACCACCAAGTTAAGATAGTTGAAAGCAGTTTTGGTATGCATAGTGAACTTTCCTGTGAGGGTCCTATTTGGCTGGGGTTATGATGAGACTGTCTTTTTCTTTTGAGTAAGAAAGAAATTATTAAGTTCAGAATAATATGCATTAGCAAAGAAAGGAACAATCTCAAATGCTATTCAGTGATAAGTCAGAAATAATTATACTAAGAAATGTTGTATCCCACTCTGCTTATGTTTAAAACGTTTTACCTCAGGCTAGTAAAATGCATACCTTAATTACAAGATTTCTTAAGTATACAGAGAGATTCAGAAGTATCCAATTATATTTTGTATTTATGCTAAGCAGTACAGACATTAAAAAATTGATTGTGATGATTTAGAATGAGTTAATAATAGTTATATGCATTATTGTTTGAATACATGTTAAAGTAAAATTTTTACCCACAAATTCAATACTCAAATTTGCTGTTGCAAATACATAGCTATTATCTAAATATTCATTTTAAAAAAGCAATGTTTTAGCCTAGAAACATAATACCTTTACATAAAGGTCATAAATACTACAAAAGAAAGTAGATATTTGGCATTTTTTTTCCTTGATTGGCTCTGCCCAGCTTTTTGACAGGATTATAAAACTAATACTTCCAGTTTTAGAGGTGATGTAAATTTCTTTTTCATTTTATATTTTTATAGCTATTATGTGACAAAGTAAATACAATTCTTAGGGAATATTAATGTCAGTATCTCCAGAAAAAATTAACTTTACTAGTTTACGTATATGAATAGGTGTATGCAAAACTATAATAATAAATCAGATGTCTGTACCCCAAAGATACCATCTGCATGTTTAACATTCGTTATGAGTTATAAATCTCTTATACAAATAGCATTGTAAATTACCAAACATGTTTACTATATATGCAGTCTCATTTCCTCGTCACTCATTTCTAAGTGGGTTACCACATCTTAAACTTGAGCTTTCAGTGATTTCTCCAACAATACATTAATTCTTCAGTCTGAATTGTCATGGTCTACTATCTATGTTCACATCCTTACTACTACAAACTGCCAAAGAGCCCAGTCCCCAAATTGGAACTGACTGTTCATCGTCCCCTAAGAGGCCACTGTGATTAATCCCATCAGAACTAACAGCTGTGTTTATCTGGGTCACCACAAAAATGCCAGCCATTTTATTCCATGCAGAATCCATTTCTCACTCTGCTCTGATCTCCCTTCTACTGTATGGTTTGGAATTCAGTGTTTGATATCAGCAAAATGTTCTATATCCTCAATTTCTTCTCTAAATCTACTCATTTTTTTGCTTAAACTGATAATCCTTTAGGAACATTGTTTCTCTTTTCTAATGGATCCTGTAATCTCCTCCTCCACAATCCTCCCCAATAGATTTACAGCTCTTAATGAATATTAAGCATGTAGACACTGTCTTTGAAGTGCATACATTCACTTTATTATAATTTTGCATACATCTGTCATATATTAATTTGTATTTGTAAAAGGGTAAAGTAAAATTTGTTCTTGAAACATCCAAAGAGTTCACTTACCACTGGACCTGGACACATTCTTCATTAGTATTTTCCCTGTATCCAAAACAGAGCTTAGAACATACTGGGAAACAAATAAACATGCATTATTTATATAAACATAAATTAACAATTGATGT
Source organism: Myrmecophaga tridactyla (assembly GCA_004026745.1). Lineage (NCBI taxonomy): Eukaryota > Metazoa > Chordata > Mammalia > Pilosa > Myrmecophagidae > Myrmecophaga > Myrmecophaga tridactyla. Next base: position 10,670 of record PVIY010047016.1, read on the forward strand.
TCCCTCCTTACTCTTTGCTGTTATTTCTAGACCATTTTTTCCTGTCCACTCCCAAACCATAGCTTCTTAGAAGCACACGCTTTGAGACTGTACCATTTACCACTCCTCCATTTTATAGTCATATGCTGACATCCTGATCAACCCCCTAATATTTTGAATAATTTAGCCCTTGACTTATTGTCTTTATTGATTGCAATATCAAGATCCAAGCAGCAAATTCATCCAATACCCTGGCCTACCAGTTCTTTCACCCCCTTACCTCCAACAACTTCCAAAGTCATGATTTAGGTTTTCCTATTCTCTTTCCTTATCTCTTCTCTCTCCAGTCTGTATACTCTAGTACCATGCACACCAACAATTATTTAATTCCACTGGAATGGGCAATTCACTTTCTCTACCACTGTTTTTTTGACTGCAATAACCCCCTTCCTGTTCTTACTACCCCTTCTTACCTGGAGTGGATGTCAGCGTCTATCGCAGAGACCTCTCATCCCACACAGCTTATAATACCTGTGTTCCTCTCTTCCTCCATACTTCCCCAACTCTGGTTAAACCAAACTATGTGCTTATTCTGTCTCTGCATCTGGCCAGTCGATCATGACTAGAGAAAAACAGCCTTGCTGACTGGCCTCACTTTCTATTTATAGCCTCAGCTCACAAATTGGATCCTACTACATTTCCTCTATCAATTAATTTTGTACTATCTGAGATTAATGTTTCATACTTTTTCTCACCGATCTTTAAATACCTTATACCTTTCCCACTCCTTCTCCCTCTGAACTGATGGCCAGAATGTTTGTTTCACCGAGAAAATTGAAGCAATCAAAAGAGAACTTTATCTTCCAGCTATCAAACATCAATGATTTATACTTTTTTCTCTCTGGGTATTATCTAGATGGTTCTTCTTGTATGAACTGGCTTGACTGATGCTTGGTGGTCTAAGATGTGTCTGAAGCCTCAACTGGGATAGCTGGGAGGTCTGGGGCCACTCTTCATGTAGTGTCTTATCCTTGGTAGAACGGGTTCAGCAGCAAAAGAAGGTAGACCCAATATTCAAGAACATGTTTTAGCTTCTGCTTCTATCGTCCTATTGAACGAAGCTACTCACATGGCCCAGACAATGGGAGATGACTATCCAAGAGATTGCATCTAAGGAGATTGTGAAAGGTTAAATTATGTTCCCCTCAAAATATATGTTCTTAATCTTAATCTGTATTCTGGTGGGAATGAATCCATTGCGAATACAATTTCAAGAAGAAGCTATTTTAGTTAAGGTGGGGACCAAATGAATGAAGGTAACCTTAACCTGTCTATAGGGGTCCTTTATAAGCAGAAGAAATTCAGACATATTCATAGAAAAGTACTGGGGAACCAGAAACCAGAAGTGAACATAATATGGAAGTCCGGGGAATCCATAAGAAAATGGAGAGGACATTGCCATATGACTCGATGCAGGACAGAAGCCAAGGATTACCTCAAGGATCACCAGCAGACAGCACCAGAATGTTACAGACTTTGAGGAAAAAGCATCACCTTGCTGATGCTCTTCATTTTGGACCTCTCTTAGCCTCATAATTTTGAGCCTATAAATTCCCATTTTTTTAAGCCAACCCATTTTGTAGTGGTTCTCATAGCATCTGGGAAACTAAGACAGAGGAGTAATAGCAACTGTTTTGCAAACTATTCACCCTCTTCTATAATCTTTAATTCTGTTTTAGTCACCCTCTTACAAATGTTCATACACTGGACTTGATCCTTCTTCAGTTGACCTTAGAACTTAAGTATGAATTTTAACATCATTCCTAGGAGAAAATGGGGTTTGACCTCTAGTCTCAGTTCTTGCAAATAGATTATCGAAGTACTTTTAGGCTATCTCTGCTCAGTAAATTTTATATTGACTTCATTACTTTTTAGATAACTTTTTATTTTGAAATAATTTAATACTCACAAGAAATTGCAAAATGCTAAAGGGAGTTCCCATGTAACATTCATCAAGCTTTCACAAATGATATCTCCATAATTGGTGTGTATTGTCAAAAGAAATTGGCATGAGTATGATATTAACTCAGGCACAGACCTTAGTTAGAGTTCATCAGGTTTTATATACACTTTTTGTTTTCTGGTTGCATAATTCTATGAAATTTTATCACATGTTTAGATTAGATTAACTGAGGCAACCAACACTATAACCAGGACAGAAACTGTTCTATTACCATAAAGAAACTTGCTCATGCTACCACTTAATCATTATACCTTCCCTCCAGCTCTAACCCTTAGCAAACACTGATCTGTGCTCCCTCAATATAATTTTGTCACTTCAAAAGTATTATATAAGTAGAAGCATGTAGTATGTGACCTTTTGAGACTGGCTTTTTTTCATTCAGCATAATGTCCTTCAGATTCATTCAACTGTTGTGTCCATCAATAATTCAAACTTGTTAATACTCAGTAATCACCACAGTTTATCTGTTCACCCCTTGAAGGACATTTAACTTGTCTCCAGTTTAGGGACATTGTAAATGAAGCTGCTATTAACATTCATGTTCAAGCTTTTGTGTAAACATAAACCATTTTTCTAAGATTTGTCCAAGAGTGCAATGGTTGGGTGGTATATTAAGTGTATGTTAACTTCATAAGAAAACTATAAAACTGTTTTGCAGTGTGGCTATACTATTTTACAGTCCCACAGGCAACATATGTGAAATTTAGTTTCTCCACATCTTCAGCATTTAGTACTGTCAGTATTTTTTTTTTTTTTTTTACCATTCTAATGGGTATCTCATCAGGGTTTTCATTTGCATTTCGCTAGTGCCTAATAATGGGAAACATCTTATTATATGCTTATTTTCTGACTCCATATCTTCTTTGATGGAATATATGTTCAGTATTTTGTCCTAGTTCTAATTGATTGATCTCATATTGTTGAGTTTCTGTTCAAAGTTCTTCATATAATCTGGACACAAACCCTTGGTTAGAGAGGTGATTTACAGGTATTTCTTCCTATCTGTAAAGAGGTTAACTTGTCTTATCCTCTTAGCAGATTCTTTGCATAGCAGAGTTTTCAATTTTGAAGACATTTAATTTATTGATTTCTTTTTTTCTTTTATGAATTATGCCTTTAGTGTCATGTCTATTATATCTTTGCCTAATTCTGTGTCATGAAGATTTTCTCTGTTTTCTTCTAAAAGTTTCATAGTATTGCATTTTACATGTAGATCTATGGTCCACTGTGCATTAACTTTTAAACAGGATGTGAGCTTTAGATAGAGGAATTTTGCTAATGAATTTCCAATTCCAACACCAATTTCTAAAAATTTATAAGTAAAAACAACAAAATCCCCAATTGCTGAGTAAGGTGTAAAAGCATTTCAATGGAGGAAATAAAATATCAGTTGGCTATCCTGTATTCTGGATTTGCTATTTTGTTCCACTGATCTATTTTCTATTCCTATACCAATACCACACAGTCTTGATTAATGTACCTATATAGTAAGTCAAAGTCAAGTAGTATGATTCTTCTAGTTGTTTTTTATTTTATTTTTCAAAATTGTTTTGGTTATTCTAGTTCCTTTGTCTTGCCAATCCCTTTTTTTTTCTAATCTGGAAACACTTTCACCTGCTTTTCCTGACCTTCAGTAAATTGCCATATTCCTTTTCTAGTTTATTTCTGCTGACTCTCACTGGTATCTTATTCATCCCCACCTTTTTCATGCAATTTCTCAGAATTAAATTCCCTCTAGATTCTTCTCCAAGAATCCACCTATACTTTTTCCCTCTAATGCGCATTTAAGACTACCCTTTCTAGGAAGCCTTCCTGGCTAACCTGAGTCTGTGAGGGCCACACTTTTCTTTCATATTTTCTTTACCATTATTAGGGCTGGATCATGAGTTTTGAAGCCCTTAAACATTGCAACCTCTGCCTCACAATTTACCTCAGAATCTATTGTTAAATCAGTTCCTATTTTCAAAATAAATACTATTTTATATATTAATACACATATTTCAGTTATATTTATCCTCTGCTTTACAAATACTTGAATTTATTCTCCACAGCCCCTCTCTCCTTTGGAAAGGTATAGATCCTGCCATGTCTGAATGTAAATAAATGACCCCATACAATTCTTTTTCATCCATTTTCTTCTTCATTAGAGTTCCCTTGGACTTGACTTCTAATAGACATACTGAATCTGAATGAAAGTAATCAAAGCACTTTTCTTTTATTTTCCATATTCAGAGATTCTACTACTCTCTCTTTTTTTCCATTTTAACTTATTATCTAGATAAGGTATATGTATAGGAAAAAATAATGCAGAAGATACAGAGTTCCCTATACCCACCCACCCCCACCCAGTTTTACCATTTATTACCACGTTACATTATTGTGCTTTGTTGCAAATAATAAAATAATTTATTATAATTATAATATTAATTATAGTCCATAGTTTATATTAGTGTTCACTGCATTATATGGTCCTTTGAAATTTTCTTTAAATTTTTATTCTGGTAACATATATACAACCTAAAATTTCCCCTCCAAACACATTCAAATATATAATTCATTGGTATTTATTCCATTTACAATATTATGCTACCATCACCACAAAATTTTTCAATCACCCAAAACAGAAACCTTGTAGCAATTAAGTCCCTAACCTTGGCCCTTCCCTGGTAACCTGTATTCTGGTCATTTTACTTTATATTTCATTATCATTACTTTATTTCAGTGAGGTCACACAATATATGTTCCAGTAGTTTTATTGATTTTTCAGGATTTTCTGTATGTAGAATCACGTCATCTGGAAATAGGGAAAGTTTTACTTCTTCCTTTTCAATTTGGACACCTTTCATTTCTCTCTCTTACCTAATTGCTCTAGCTAGAATTGTCAGTACAGTGCTGAACAACAGTGGTGACAGAGCACATGCCTGTCTTTTCCTAATTTTAGAGGGAAAGCTTTCAGTTCTTCACCATTAAATACGATGTTATCTGTGAGGTTTTTTATATATGCCTTTTATCATGTTGAGGAAATTTCCTTCTATTTGTAGTTTTCTGAGTGTTTTTAATAGGAAAAGGTCCTGGCTCTTTGTCAAATGCATTTCTGCATAAATTGAGATGATCGCGTGGTATTTTTCTTAGTTCTGTTAACATGGTGTATTATACTGCTTTTCTTGCATACATGGGAAAATCCCATTTGATCATGATGTATAATTCTTTTAATGTGCTGTTGGATTCAGTTTGCTAGTATTTTGTTGAGGATTTTTACAACTATATTCCTAAAGATATCAGTCTATGATTTTTCTTTTCTTGTGGAAGTTTTATATGGCTTCAGCATTAGGGTGCTGTTGGTTTCCTAGAATAAGATGGGAAGTGTTCTTCAATTTTTTGCAATAGTTTGAGCATGATTGGGGTTAACTCTTCTTGGAATATTTGGCAAAATTCACCAGTGAAACCATCTGGTCCTGGACTTTCAATTATTAGGAGATTTTGATTACCTTTTCAATCTCTGTATTTGTTATTGGTCTTTTGAGGCCTTCTATCTCTTCTTGAGTTAGTGTAGGTAATTTGCATATTTTTAGGAATTTGTTTTATCAGGGTTATCCAATTTATTGGTGTACAGTTGTTTATAGTATTGTGGTAGTTAAGTTCATGTGTCAGTTTGGCCAGGTGATAGTGCCTAGTTCTATTGCTATGGACTTGAGTCTTTAGCATGTGAAATTCATCTATGGCTGGTTACATCTTCAGTCAGCTAAGGGAAGTGCCTTCTGCAATGAGTGATGTTTAATTTAATTAGCTGGAGGCTTAAAAGAGAGAAGGTAGAAGAAAACTCAACGCAGCACAGCCCAAGCAGTTTAGCATACCTCAACTCAGCACTCACAGCTCAGCCCAGACATTTGGAAATGCTAAAAATAATCACCCCAGGGAAAGCTGTTGGAACCCAGAATCCAGGAGAAAAGGCCAGTAGACATCACCTGGTGCCTTCCCGTGTAAGAGAGAACCTCAGATGAAAGTTAACCACCTTTCCTCTGAACTATAAGTTTTTAACTAAATAAATCCTCTTTTAGTAAAAGTTAATCCATTTCTTGTGTGTTGCATTCTGGCCGCTTTGGCAGACTAAAACAAGTAGTAACTTATCATATGCCTTTTATTTCTATGTAGTCAGTAATGTACCATCTTTCATTTCTAATTTTAGTTATTTGTATCCATTCTTTTTCTTTGTTGGTTTACCTTAAGTTTCTCAATTTTATTGATCTTTTTTAAAGAAGTAACTTCTGGTTTTGTTGATTCTACTATTTTTTAATTCGCTATTTCATTTATCTTCACTCTAATTTTTGCTTATTTCCTTCCTTCTGTTCACTTTGGGTTTAGTTTGCATTTCTTCTACAGATCCTCCATTTGTGATTTTATGTCTCTCTTTTGAGCTCATTCTTCTATATTATGAATGCTTTAAAGCTATGAATTTCCCTCTCATAACTTCTTTTGCTGCATCCATAAGATGTAGTTTGTTGTGTTTTCATTTTCATTGACCTCAACATATTTCCTAATTCTCTCTATGATTTTCTTTGATCCTTTGTTTGAGTGTATTCTTTGATTTTCCCATATTTGTGAATTTTTTAGTTTCCCTGTTATTGATTTCTATCTTCATTCCACTGTTAACAGAGAAGATATGTTGCATTATTTCAATATTTTAAATTTCATAGAGTTTTTTTGTGACCTAACATATAGCCTATCATGTAGAAAGACCCCTCTGTACCAGAGATGACCATGTCATATTGCTGCTGTTGAATAAAGTGTTGTATATATGTCTATTAGTTCTAGTTGATTTACAGTATCATTCAAGTCTTCTATCTCCCTATTAATCTTTTGACTGTATGTTCTATCCATTATTGGAAGTGATGTTTTGAAGTATCCCTCTATTTCCCCCTTCATATCTGTCAGTATATGAAATATGAAATATTGTGTCTCATTCAATATAATGAAACACATACATTTTGGTGTTCTGCAATTAGTTGCATATATTTATAATTGTTGTTTTCTTGTTGGATTGAACTTCAGTCAATACATAGTGGCCATCTTTATCCCTCATAATGGCTTTTGACTTGTCTATTTTATCTGATATCAGTGTAGCTACCCAAGCTCTCTTTTGGTTACCACTTGCATGGTATATTTTTCCCATCCTTTCACTTTCAAATTACTTGTATCTTTAATGTGTAGAAATGTCTCTTGTAAACAGCATTTCATTGGGTCATACATTTTATCCATTCTGTCAATCTCTGCCTTTTGACTGGAGGGTTAATACATTTATATTTTAAAAAACTGAACAATTGGGACTTTCTTCTGACATTTTGCTATTTGGTCTTTGCAAGTTGTATACCATTTTTGTCCCTCAATCCATCTTTTAATGCTTGCTTTCATTTTCATTTGATTTTCTTGTACTGTGCCATTTTTGGT
>PVIY010047017.1:0-18127 GCA_004026745.1 Myrmecophaga tridactyla
TACATCCTGCCTCATTCACCCTCCTGTCCAACCTCCATGTTTTTATTTCTGAGACACATTTTGATTCTGTGCTGCCTTACTTAAAACCCTTTAAATATCTCCTCATTGCCTGAAGAATCAAATTCAGCTCTTTATTATGACCTAGAAGAGCCAATCTCCCTGAACCCCCTGCAACCTACCTGTCCAACTTCATCTCTACTACTTGTTCTTGCAACCCTGCCAGAGCAAACAAATGACTGTTCATGGAAGCAGAGTTATTTAATGCCTCTGTGTGTTTGCATATGATGTTATTTCTCCTTGGAATACCCTTTCCCCTTGTCCATTCAGTAGACACCCCCATTCAACCTTCAACACTCTGTTTAAGTATCTCTTCTTTGTTGAAGGCTTTCTGCTACCCCAAACATTTCTTTGTAATCCCACCTTGATGACCTATTTACATTCTCATCTCCCCCATCTAGATAATGAGATGGCTTCATCTGTCTGTGTCCCCCCTCAAAAAAAAATTTGTGTAATCCGGCTTTGACACATAACTGCTGAAAAAGAAATATGTGATGAATGCATGAACTTCTAATTAGACAGTCTGGTTGACCTTGAACATGTCACATAATCTTTTTGAGACTGAATTTCTGGGTCTGTAAACCGAGGATAATAATACCTACCTTGTGGGGATGTTGTGTAGATGTTTTGAAATTAAATATGTAAAGCACCGAGACCTGCCTGGCCCATTGTAGTAACTCAACAAATGTAGTTTCCTTGTCCTTTCTCTTCCTTCTTGTCTGCTGTAACTAGTCCTGCTCCTGTTCTAATCAACACGGGCAAAGGCAAAAGAGAAGTTCCAATGCTCAATGAAAGACGCCTAGATAGGGACAGTGACCTGTTGTCCATATCGCAGGAACAAAGTGTCCTCACATATCACCCTCTCACATCCCCCAAGACCACCCAGCGCTCTGGGCAGTGTCAACGGAGGGTTCACTAAGGTCTAGTGACATTTTGACGACTCCCCCAGTCCCAGTACTCTTCCAGTTGCTTCACCTGTAAAAACTCATTTGTCCTCACTTCTCTGGGAGGGTCAGCTCTTACTGTTCCCATTTTTAAGGTGAAGAAACTGAGACAAATGAGGTTAAGGTCACACAGCTAGCAAGTAGTGAGGACTAAACCCAAGTAAAGTGACTTCAGAACCCCTGTTTTGAACTCCTCTAGAGATCTGCCCAACACAGATTAAAGATGTTGCTAGAGCTAATAGCTCCAGGTTCATGAAAAAACAGATCCCTTGGTTTTTCAGACTCAGAGACAGAATGTACAGGCTAACATCACTAGAATTTAGGCTAAACACCCATGGCCCCATGGCTTGGTTTACAGTTTTTCATTGTAATAATTACATTATTAATTGATAAATCTTAAGAGAGACTCCAAATTTCCAAGGACCTTGGGTGTTAGCAAACTACAGCCCAGATGCCAGCCGCCTGTTTTAGTTTTTTTTTTTTTTAATAATTAAAACTTTATTGGAACATAGCTAAACCCATTAATGTATGTATTGTATATGGCTGCCTTCACATAGAGTTGAGTTGTTATGACAGAGACCTCTGGCATGCAAACCTAAAATATTTACTGTCTGGCCCTTTAGAGTAAAAGGTTTGGCAACGCCTTCAGGTAATGGGATTTTCAGCCAATACCCTCTCATCAAAGTAGGCTGGGAAAATCCCAATGATCCCACATATTTAGGCAGTCTTCAAGGGCTGCTCCCTTCCCAGCCAGTGTAGGACACTGATAGGAACTCTTCATTCCCTGCAGCTGCAAAGAGATGTGCCATTGCCTTCAGGGGAAACTCTGCATAGCCCAGGTGAGAGCAGGCCAGGGCAGAGTGCAGGATCATAAGGCAGTAGCCATGTGGATGACCTTGGGGTTTGATTCATACTGCTAGTTTGGGGGTCCCTGGTATGACTCAAGCCACAGGAACCCAAATAAACAGGCAGAGCAGTACAGTCAAGACAAATTTCCCAGTCCCAGAGAGGCTGCCGGAGGCGGCCGGCTGATGGATGGCATAAGGAAGAATTTCTCAGTTGCCGTCTAATCTGTGCCTGGGAAATAAATTGCTCTTGTCACTGGTGTCTGCCCTGGCCCTGCAGGCCCCTCTTCCCTGCAGAGCCCTCCCTGCCTGCACCCCCGCCCCTGCTCCGCCAGCCTGGAAATGCTGCCTCAGGACGTGGGGAAGGAGAGGACAAGGGAGGAACCAGAGGAACTGGGGAAGGAGAGGACAAGGGAGGAACCAGAGGAACGACATGTTCTGTCCCGCTCCCAGTGGCCTTCTCCTGCCCCTGTAGCTCAGAGCACGGGAGGAGTGAGCCACCCACCAATAGGAGGGGAAAGTGCCTGGGCTGGGAGCTACGTGGGTCCTGCTGGGGCTCTGCTACTAGTAAGCTGGGAGCCCGGGGCGAGTCTCGGGGCCTCAGTTTTCTTCTCTGCAAGCAGGTATTGAAAGCAGTCTCAAAAACCTTGCTAGTTCAAGTTCCTGAGACTGAGCTAAGGGGAGGGGAAGGGAAGGGATTGCATGGCCAAAGTGGAGAAGAATTCCAAAATCTAAACGTAAAGTGCCTCCATGCACCCCACATCTCTCAGCCTGGATTCAGGGCACATCTTCATTGGATCACAAGGTATAGACTCAGGTTATCATGGGTTATCCAGGGACCCTCAGCAGGACCTCCTCTAGGAAACTCTCCCTTTCCCTTGTAAAGGAAGTCCCCCCCCCCAAAAAAAAATGTTACCTGTGCCATATACTTCTCTCTCTCCTTTCTGCCCCTTGATCTGTCAAGAGGCACCCTTGACTAGCCACCATCTAAGAGCTGGTGGGTGTATTCTGCAGAGGCCCTTTGGAAGTGGGAGATGATGAGAAAGATTCTGTTAGACAGCTCCTGCTTCAAAGAGGACTTCCCTTGGGACCTATAGGGAGGCCTCCTGGCTGAGAGCCCTACCTTCACAGTGACGCCCCATTGATAATCCAAGAAGATATGGACAGATGCCAGCTGCGATCTGGGCCCAGAGCTTTCTCTCTCTGGGTGGAAGGGACCTGCCTAAGCTGACGGCCGACAACCTGTCAATCCAGGATGGCTTTATGGAGGAGGTGGTATTTCAGTAGCTACCTGAATGAGAGGGGAGAGCTTGCTTGTCACGGGGCAAGGACGGAGAAGGGGTCACCTCCCTTCTGAGGCAGACATAATCACAGGCTCATTCAGGGAACTAAACTGGTTCTGTCACTGCGATTTCACAGCTACAGCTCAAGGCTGGATGAGGGTTGGGGAGGGAGCTTGGGAGCTTGGGTCATGCATTAGCCGTGTGCATAGGGCTAAATCGCAAGCAAGGAGGATGAGAGCAGGGAAAATGGAGAGGTTGTAGCCATGCCCCAAATTCCTCTCCCACTCCCAGAACACCTCTTCCCTAAGGTACTAGACATTGGATGTTGGTGTTTTTATCCCAGATAGAGCTGTCCGTGGCCCATTTTTTATTAGCCACCTAATAAGTATTAATCAAGCTGCTAAGCAGTTAGAGGCAAGTCAAACAGACCTGGGGACATTTGTAACCTGTGCAGCCTTGGTTACGTATTCTCTCTGAGCTGTTCTTTCTTTACTTGGTAAATGGAATTAAAAATACCTACTTCTTAGGGTTCTTGTGTGGCTTAAATGAGACACGTGTGCAAATTACCTTTTAGCACATTGGCACTAAGCAGTTGCTCAGTCAATTCAGTTTTTCACTAAATGTTTTTCACGTGCCCACCATATTCGAGTGCCCACTGTTCTGATAACTATTATTAATAGTGCCTGTGACTGTGGAATTTCTATCAGTTTAGGCTGAGGCTATATCAGAATACCACCAATGAGATTGCCTCCTTAGGATTGTCCCTGTTTGTCCTTAGGGTGGTTTCCTGGAGGTGCAGAGGTGACCTTCCCAGTGGGGGTTGGGTTCAGAGGAAAGGCTTTGCCAGCCTGGTCCCTCAGCAGGGTGAAGAAGATAAGAGCTCCAAACTCTCCTCTATCAGACAGTATTATTGTGGGGATTAAATGAGTTCATGGATATAAAATGCTCAGTACAGTGGTTGCATATGATAAAGCCTTGATTGATACTCATTTTTATTTTAGGAAGCCCCAGCTTTCATGAAAACAAAGGAATTTGTGGTAGGGGAGTCTTCTGGCTTTCCGTGTCCACTGAGGAGTGAAATTATAGCACACAAGATATAAGATAGGAAAAAGGAAGTAGTTCAGAATTATTTTCTGTAAATTCCCCATTTTATGGCTTCTGGAAAGCACTGCCCAGTCTGAAACAATACCCAGGGGTGAAGGAAGGCAGATATTTCCAAGCAAATTCATGTCACTATTTCCTTTGCCAGCCGGGGCCCATTGTCCATCATGGAACTCCAGGAGTTCCAACTCTGCTTAGGGAGGCTGTAGAACCCCAAACTCGCAGGTCATCCTGTCTGCCCCTCTGCTCCCCCTTGGCACCAGTCCCAACCTTTCCCTAGTACACTGAGGCCTCTTCTCTTCTTAAAAGAGGTAATGCTGAGGCTCTGGTATCCCCAGAGAGCTTCTCGTGGGGCAATCAGTGCACATCATGCGCATGACGGACCTTGCCTCAGAAGGGTTAACACTGCAGCTTCTAACAGGCACTGTCTCCCAGCAGGAGCCTTCCGTGTAGCCTCAGCGCTCATCGTGCCCCTGTAGGTCATGCTAGGGAGCTTGGACTCTCTTCTAAAAGCAATGGGAGCCAAGAAGCATTTTTAGGCAGGAGACAGATATGATCAAATTTGCTTTTATGAAAGATCTCTCTGGCTGCTATGTGGAGAAATAACTGGACCTTAATAAGAGGGTGGAAGCGAGAACATTGAGAAGGCTATTGCACTCGTGGTTACAGAAGACTACAGCGATAAGGTGACATTTGAACAGGGTTCTGAATGATTTTAGTCAAGTATTTATCTGGGTGGGAAATGTTTCAAGCAGAGAGAGCAGCAGGTGCAAAGGTCCTGAGGCATGAATGTGCCCAGTTTGATCAAGAACTAGTGGGGGGAGGGGTCAGTGTGCCTGGAGTAAAAGTAGCCAAGAGAAGGGAATAGGCATGGATGTCATAGAGGCAACGGGGAGCCCGACTGTGGGAAACCTTTATTAAACCAGATCATGAAGTGACCATTTTTCCTAGGACTGAGAGGTTTCCCAGGTTGCAGAACTTTCAGTGCTTAAACCAGCAGGGCTGACTTTTTCCATCAGGTGCAATAGCACAGTACTTAGGATTCTTTTAGGGACCATGAAAAATGCTTTAATTTCGATAGCTTTTTTTAGATCAAAAATTAAAAATTAATATGATAATAATGAATATATAATAATTAATCCAACCCTGGATTATATTCATCTTTATACCAATGCAAATGTAAAGTATAATTTAAAATATTTTTTATGGAGAAAGGTGATAACAAAGACAAAAGTCATAATGCAGCCCTGAAAAGCAGGACAATTAGTCACCATACTTAGAGGCACTGGGTTGATTGGACTTACCCCCATTTTATAGGGAAAAGAACCAAGACCTTGAAGAGTCAAGGAAAGGCAGCCCCTGAGAGATGCTGGCAGCCTGGCCTTAGGAAAATGGCAAGGGAGAAAGAACTAGATAGAGTCCAGAAATATTCATGTTGTGGAGTTGAGAAGATTTGACTGTTTGGATTGTGCTGTGGGGTGGGGTGGGTAAGGAGGAGGGGAGGCCTGCTTGTTCCCATTCACTGGCTTAGTAGCCACATGGTGGATGGGGCAAGGAGCAAGCTAGCAGGCTGTGACCTTGGGCAAGTCATATAATTCCCCCCAGCATTAGTTTCCTTATCTCCACAATGGGGCTACCGATAGTTATCTCACAGGCTTATTGTGAGAATCAAAAGGTTAAATTAAATAACCCAAATAAGAGTGCCCGGGGCATAGTAGGTGCTCGTACATAAGTTGAATCTTCTCCAAGTCCAGTTTGATTCATTCTTTCATTCATTCATTCACCAAGTACTTATTTTAGTACCCTTCTGTTTCGCTTTGCTGAAGCTGTCCAGATGCAATATACCAGAAATGGATTGGCTTTTACAAAGGGGATTGCTTAGTTACAAATTTAGAGTTCTAAGGCCATGAAAATGTCCAAATTAAGGCAGCAAGAGCAAGATACCTTCTATCAGGAAAGGCTGCTGGCATCCGGGGTTCCTCTGTCCCATGGGAAGACAAATGGTGATGTCCGCTGGCCCTTCTCCAAAATGTCTCTGCCGCCTTTCTCTCTTAGCTTCTCTGAGCTCTCTCCAAAATGCCTCTGCCTTTTATCCTCTCCTAAAGGACTCACAGGGCAAGGGGATTAAGACCCAGCTTGAATGGGCTGGCTGACATCTCCATGGAAACAACCTAAGCAGAAGGTCCCACCCACAACAGAGCTGCACCCACAGGGATGGATGGAAAGAACATAGGCTTTTCCAGGGTACATAACAGATCCAAACCAGCACACCTTCTCCCACGGAATTTGTATTCTAGTGGGAGGGACAGACAGGAAAAAAACAAAAATCATCTAATATCGGTGAGTGATAAGTGTTTGTAAGAAACCGTGTAAGGTGAAGAATAATGACAGGGTTCTGCAAATAGGGTGGTCAGAGAAAGCTTCCCAGAAGAGGCACCTCTGGACTTAACTCACCTGTAGCTGGGGGGTGGGGTGGCGGACTCCACAGAGAAGGGGAGCCTGTGAAACAGCGATGCGGCGACCGACCCGTGCGGGGCTGTACTGTGAGGCTTCAACGACGTAACGGATGTGAAAAGCGCTTTGTAAACTGTAAGGCATGATGCAGATGTTCATTTACAATTTGGAAACGAGTCGATGGGACCTGAGAGGAGAGAAGGCAGTGCAGGATGCGCGCCTGGGAACTGCGACGGGCGGAGGAATGAAAGGAGGAGGAGCGGCCACGAAGCACCCGGAGGACTGCGCCCAGCACAGAAAGGCAGTGTGTCGAAGATACATGAATAAACATGAGACGTCCTCCGACTCCTAAGTGCCTTAATTGTGCTCGGGTTAACGAGGCAGACAGGCAGCTGCTGGTTGCTCCGAGGCGGGAAGGCTCCCCCGCCCCCACCTTCTTCCAGCCCTGCTTAGCCGCCCGCCCGGTGTGCCCGGGACAGGGTCCCAGAGGACAGTCTCCCCCTCCCACCTCTGCCCCAGGCCAGCCCCCAGCCCCACCTGGCGCCCAGCAGCGCAGTCGCTGGGGGGCATGGAGCCAGACCCACAGCCGAACACGGGCGCGTGCTGGGATGGACCCAGGGCTGGCCAGCACTGCTGGGGAAATTGGCAGGTTGGACTGGCAGCTGGTTTCCTGGAGTTGACCCCAGGCCGGGACCCACCACATGGCCGGGGTGCTGAGGGAGGCTGAGAGGGAGCGCAAGGCAGGGAGCCAGGAGTTGGAATTAGCTGAGGTCACAAGGAGACTTTGGGCTGGCATTTTGGGGTTCAGCTTGTGTTCACTGCCTACCTGCCGTATGCCTGGCACTGTGCTGGGAGTTTTCATCCTCATGATGCTGTGTATTCCTCACAGGTGGGAGCAGTGCCACTTAACAGATGAGAACACAGACTCAGAGAAAGTGGATTTGGCCAAGGTCACACATGGGACAGAGTCCCAAGGCATCTGACCCCAAAGTGTGTTCCTCTTTCTGAAACTTCTAAAAGCACCTTTTACCCACATCACATCCACACCCTCACAGATTCTCACGTGGAAAACAGAAGCGCCCTCTGTGGAGCTCCCTCTCATTTGCCATCCTGAGGGAAGGGCAGAGTAAAGAAAGGACACCCTCAGTTATTAATCAGAGAGGGTTTCTGGAGGCCCTATGGGCCAGATGTCCCCCTCCAGATCTACTCCCCGCCCCTTCTCCACCTGCTTTCCAGCTTCTGGTTGGGTTTGGCCAATGGGGAGTCCTGGAAAGAGCTTGGAGGGAGGGGAAATAAGGTTGAGGCATTTCTTGCCCCTCCTTTTGTGGTTCACCTTGGACTAGTTCTATCCCTCAACTGAAGGTCTTAGCTCCTCTCCAGGTGAGTCTTTCTCCATGATTTCTGGGTTTTGGTACCACTCCTTCCCCTCATCCCTTCAGCCAAGGGTTGGTAACCACCTGGCTTTACTGGCCCAGGAGTATTGCATTTTCCCTCGATGCTGCCCTAGCTCCTGCCCACACCTTCACAGGAACCGTCTATGAACCCTCCTTCCATTACCCTGTGCCGTCTAAAAGCTGCAGGGCTAAGGACAGAGGTCATGGAAAGGTCTGAAGTGGCATGTATCGTCCTCACAGGTCCATATGTAGAGAAGATGCCAGTTCTGGCCCATTCTCCAAGGATTCATACCTCGAAGCTGTTCCAAATTCCAGTGTTTAGGAAGTGGGTCCCTGCGGCCTCTCTGCTGTCCGGCTGCTCCCTCCTGTCTTCCCACCCCAGCCTAGTATGTGGCCCTTGGCAGAAGACACAGACTCTGCTCAAAGAGGACCTTCAAGATGAAGCTAGAATGTGGAAAGTAATTATCGGCTGGTGATTACACTCATCCCTGGGTTTCACCTGCTGGAGCGTGTCTCGGTAACCATTGGCGAGGAGGTGAGATTGCTTAACTTTTGGATAACAAGCATCAAGAACTTGAATATTTAGGGTACACAGGTGGTTCAGTGGTAGAATGCTCACCTCCCATGCAGGAGATACAGGTTTGATTCCTGGACCATGCACCTAAAAAAAAAACTTGAATATTCAGAAGGGAGATGAGCTTGCCCCCCATGAGGGAGTGAAACAGACTGGGGAGGCCTGGCCTTGCAGTTCATAATGTGGTAGAGTGGGGTCTGGCATCTCATTCCCACAACCCAGTGATGGGCTACATCTCTGGTTCTGAGGTTTTGATCCAGGCTTGGCCTCAACCTGACTTTTCCCAGGTACCTAAGGACTCAGCTTCCCACAGTGGCCCCCAGTGGTGATCAGAGAAGCCGGCCAGGCCAGGCCAGGGTGGAGCCTGGGCACAGTGAGGTGAGAACCAAAGGCTGCAGGTCTGACCATGCCACCGTGGTGCAAGCACCCACCTCCACCTGGCACCTGGTGTCTGGGACATGGCAGGCCTGCAAGAATGCTAGTGGGCTTCACCAGGCACTTCACAGTTCACTGATGGCACAGGCTGGAAAGTGCTTCCTAGTTTCTCCCCTTTTCAAAGAATAATCCAGGCATCAGGAGGCTAAGGCTTAAGCCCCAGCTCAACAGCTAAGTAGCTGAGTTCGCAGGCAAGGTTTCTTGTGACTTGAGGCGTTAATCCTCTGATCTCAGAAACGGCGGTGACACTTACCCTGAGATTAATAGATGAAGACATTTGCAAGTGTCAGAGGCATTTTAGTAGCCAACAGCAACTAACAGCAGGGATAGCTGTGTCACGGGGAGAGCACGCATATCCTGACCCTTGTATACTCAGTCCATTTTCCCCAGAAAACAGCCTCTGCACCGTGGCAGAGTTCAGCTGCCTCTCTCAATGCCTGCCTTTCTATGCCCCTCTGCCTGCCTCTCCTGGACAGACAACATACACAAACACACACTCACACACAAACTTCTCGACTTCTCTTGTCTCTCTGCCTCTGAACTTGCCAGAGCCCCTACCTAAGCCCTCCTAGCCACAGCTCAGGATGATATAAGGTTGCAGCTATGGGGGTGATCCTGATACCTCCCTCTTGGGGTGCCTTTGACGCCCATCCCCCAGCTAGGGTTGCCAGATTTAGCAAATAAAAATATAGGACATTCAGCCAAATTGGAATTCAGATAAACCGCAGATATTTAGTTTAGTATAAGTTTGTCCCAATTATTGCATGGGACATATTTATATTAAAACATTTTTTGTTGTTTATCTGAAACTCCTGCCTTTTATCTGGCAACCCTGCCCCCAGCTAAAGAAGGCTCCCAAATAGTCAGCTGCCTAGTGCCTGCTTTGGTGAGTGGCCAGGCTCTGAGCAATGCAGAATACTCGGCAGTGACCGGCAGTGAGCTGTCAGCCATCCTTCATTGGAAGGAACATCAGGGACCCTCATGTGCTGTACCTTTTCAGACTCCGAAAACCTTCAAACAAGAATCCATTAAACAAGTATTTAGTGAACATTTATCTTGTACCGGTCGCTCTCCCAAGCACTGAAGTTATGGTGATGGACTAAAAATAAACAAAGTCTCTCCTCTCATAACTCTGTTTGGAGCAAGTACCAAATGTCAGGCACTGCGTTAAGCACTTTAAAAGCTGTCTCCTGTCGTCTGCACAAAAACCCAAGAGAGTGGTATTTTACAGCTGAGAATCCGAGGCTTATGGAAGTTAATCATTTGTGCATTCGTTGGACAAATATTTATTGAGCACCTACTATGTGCCAAGCACAGTTCTCAGTGCTGGGAATATAGCGGTGAACACAACAGAGACACATGCCTGCCCTCACAAAGCTTCTACTCTAGTGGGGAGCAGGGATGGGGAGTCAGGAATAAACAAAGTATAATGTGTAGTATGTGCAAAGGAGGTAGGTGTTATGAGAAAAAATAGAGTGTGGAGAGCCAGGAGTGGGAGTTGTAATTCAGACTAGGGTGGTCGGGGAAGGTTCTCACTTGAGCGAAGATGTGAAGGAAGGGAGGGTAGGAGAAGAACTCTACCCCCAGAAGGCTCTGATTCCAGCAGCCAGATTCCTAATCACTAGGCATCTCTGCCCGGCAGTTCTGAATTGCTGACTGCCTGAGTGGCCTTGCTCTACTTAACGTCCCAAGGCTCAATTTCCCCACCTGGAAAATGAGGATAATATTATTACCCTACCTTATAGCATTGCCAGGAGAGTTAGTAGGTAATACATATAAAGTGCCAAACTTGGCACTTTGGTGCTGTTACTGTTATTCCAAGCATGATGATCTCACCGTCTCACCCTGGAGCTCCGGGGTTAAACCATGTGGTGCCCGGGGTTGGGGAGGGGAAGGTTGCTGTGGATAGAGCCGGGGGTAGAGGAATGGAGAAGGAAACTGGAGAGAGAACTGCCGCTAGCCAAGCCCACCTGCATGTGAGCGGATGAGTAAACGTTGCTTAAACCTAAGTGCATGACTCAGTGATTGTAATTACACGGGTTTGAGGTTATGACTTCAGCAATTTTATTTTTCTTTTGGAGGCGCTGGCTCATTTATTATGCATGCGCAGGAGCTAATTGCATCCCTGAGAATGCGCTCTGCCTGTTGGTCTGGAGGTGCGCGGCCATATGCTGGGTGTGTGCGTAATTAACCCAGTTCAGCTGCGCTCCCCTCCGTCTGGATTACGGCTTCGATTTCACTCTCACTCTCCGGCGAGAGCCCCACAATTCGTATTTATTAAAATGATTACCCCTTCAACGAGATGCTGGGGATGGAGCCCAGCGCCAGGCTGGGAGCCTTCTGGAACAGCACACGCAGACGTCGCCCGTCTCCGAGCGCACGCGGCTGGGGGCCCAGATCTTGCCAGCTACCAAAAAAATGGACTCTCAGCCCTGCCAGGCAGGTTGCTGAGCAGGCCCCACAGAGAGTTTTGGGCTGCTTTGAAGGTCTGGAAGCTGTTTTCCCGGAATCTGTAATTTATTGCTCCTGGACGTGCTTTCCTTGTCCAGCTTCCACACCACCTTCTCCCAGGCAGCCTTCCTCCAAATCACTGTAAGGCTTCTTTTTGCAGAAAAGTCCTTTCAGCACCTGGAATAGGGACTTGGATGAAGTAGGCGCCTGATTAATATTGAGCCAGGAATATTTAGGATGAGAGGACAAAGGGCTGTTCCATTAATCCTTCAGGATAGAAATCTGAGTCTGTAACCCACATATTCTGTGGCCTCCACAAATACTCATTTTTCCAGGTGTGGCAGCTGTAAAGATTGATGGGTCAGGTACTCCATGAGGCTTAGGAAGCCAGCCAGGCCAGGGTGGATCCTGGGCACAGTGAGGTGGAAACCAAAGGCTGCAGGTCTGACCATGCCACCATGGTGCAAGCACCCACCTCCACCTGGCACCTGGTGTCTGGGACATGGCAGGCCTGAAGAATGCTGATGGGCTTCTTCGCAGTTCCCGAGCACATTACTGCCGTCAGCAGATGGGCAGTGGCTCTCGGCAAGGCTGTTCTATGAGAATTCAGAGCCACATCAATCCTGGCCATCAGGAAGGCTAAGACCTTCCCACCTTCATTGCAGAGTCTCCTCCTGGGCTGGTGATTCACGCAACAAGCAGACGCTGAGCGCCCGCACTGTGCCAGATGCCCTGCCGGGTGCTGGGATGGGGAATACAGCAAGGAACAAGAAACAAGCCTCGTCCCCAAGGAGCTCATGTCTGGTGGGGAAGATAGATGCATAAACAAATAGTTACAGTACAGTGGGATAAACACCACAATGTGGGTGTGTTTACAGAGGTTTGATTCAGAGAAGGGAGCGCCTCGATTTGCCAGGAGGAGTCAGTGGTGAGATTGTTGAGATTCCCATTGAACGCAGATGAGTTTGGGGGCAAAATGGGAATGATAACATTTCATTGATTCTATGAGCTAGGCAAGCACGTCTGTGCTAGGTATGATGCTGGCTTTTAGAAGAGATACTGTCCCTAGATTCAAAGAGCTTGCACCCTGGGTGGGAGGACTCGTCTTATACGCATTTACTCCACAAACTTTTATTGTGCACCTACTGTATACCACATACCATGTTAGGCTCAAAAGATTCAAAGATCTAGACACAATTGCTGCCATGGTCTAGAGGAGAAATAGACAGACAAACAAAATACACTATAAGATAGTGGGATATGTCCATCCCTAGATGAAGCCTTTTCAAGGAACAGAGATGAAGGAACAACTTCTAATAGGGAATGAGGAGAGTAGCAGCTCAGGGAAGATTCCCTATGGATGGTTATGTCCAAGTTGGGTTTTGAAAGATGATTAAGATTTGTCAGATAGAAGGGGGTAGGGAGTGGAGGTGGGTATAGGTCAGTGGGAAGGATTGTAGATCTAAACAGTTGCATAGGACAGGAGATCGACAATACAAATGAGAGTTACACAAGGCATCCCAGTGGTGAAGACAATCACCCTAAGTGCCGAATCACTATTATGGCTACTCTACATTGTGTAGGTTTTCTCTGCACATGAGAAGCATACTCAGTTCAGTCTCAGTGGTTATGGATTGGGTCCTTTGTGGGTTGCCATGGTGGCATTTAAACATGGAGCCAGCCTGCTTCTGTCCCCTGCAACGTCACTTACCCAGTCTCTGAGCTAAGAACACTCAGGGGCCGCTCCCTTGGTGCCATATTAATCAAAGACAAACTTCACTCTAGTGCAAACTTCATACCTGGTACAATGACTCCCAGTGACCAGAGACCAAATCAGCCACATCAGAATCACCTTCACACACATCTTAGCACACAGCTCCTTGCCTCTCTCCTGGAGGTTCCAATTCAGAAGGCCCAGGCTGTGAACCAGATCTGTCTTTTTAAACTCCCCAGGATGATATGATAAGACCCATTAATCAAATGTGTATCCATGTTGGTGATCTCTCCTTTCACAAGGAGAGCAGAGTCAACTACAGAGCGCATTCTAAGGTGAGACCTTCATATTGGCTGTAAGAGGCCCCAGCTGGCACTCCAGCTACCAAGGGTTCCTGGGGGAGCAGAGGCTCAGAAGATGAGTCCCCAGCGACACTGTGGGGAGGGGGTGCTGGCCTGTCATGTTGTTTAGGCAGTGATGCAGATGCTATTCTTAGCAGTCGGGCAATTTGGGTTCCTCTAATCAGGGAGCAGGGAACAGGCCAACTGAGGCTGCCAGGGGAGTTGAAATTCTATGCAGGGCCTATTAGGACTGGGCCAGGAAAGATGACATTCTTGGATAGGAGATGTTTGGAGGCAAATCAGATATTATCTCTCTCTGTAGGAAAAAGGATAAGAGGAAAGGGCCTGAAATGCAGCAATAAGGAATTCAGTGAAATATCTGATAAGCTCTGGGGCTGCCTGGCAGGTTACCTGAGAGAGGTGGTGGACTCTCCCTTGCTTTCAGAAAGTCAAGAGCTGAATAAGGCAGAGAGGTCCGAGGGCCATCACAAGGCAAGTCTGAGGGAAGATGGAGTTCAGATTAGGAATCCTGTAACAAGGAGGCTGGAGCCCCAGAAAGGAGATCTGGTCCCTAAAAGGATGGGCAGAGGGGCCAGAGAAGGAGCCTAGTGGCAGAGGAAGTGAGTCCAAAGCAGGGACCCAGGCCACCAAGGGTTGAGGAGAACCAACAAGCAGGAAGATTCGGGTTGAGCAGGATCCAGCCAGGCTCAATGGGGCGGCCTCTGTGTGAAGTAGAGAAGCAGCCCCACCCCCACCCCAGGCAGATACAGCCACGCAGACCTCAGCCCCCGCTCAGCCCCTCACCCAGGATTTGCACAACTGGGCACCATGACCTTGAGACTGAGTGCCTAAATGACTGGCCTTGGGTGTTTTCTCCCAGTCTAGAAATAGGATCGTTCCCAGAGCTTGGCCTGTGGCTACCCCTACAATGGACACCACACATAAGGATAGAGAGGCTCTGTGCAAAAAGCTGGGGTTCCATGTGACAGAGGGTCCAGGGGTGCACAGAGGAAGGGCTGGGGGAGTGACCTGGAGCCAGACCCTCTCCATTGCTAGCCCCTCCACATTAACTCCCGGAGGCCGAGGGAGAAGTTTCTGGGGGCAGCTGCCCAGCCGGCGGGCAGTCTGCCAGGTCACAGCCTCACTTCTGCTGCTGGTTCAGCCTGCCAGGGGAAGGGGGAAATAAGGGCTGAGGAGTCTTCGGTGATACTGTGGTGTGGAGGTTTGACATGTCTGGATGGTGTGCGGGCCCCATCATCAGGAAGACACAACAAGCAGCAGCACAAGGTTGCTTCCCAGCCATCTCATGACTCTGTCTTGAGGACAAGGGAGCTATGGAGAGAGGCCTGGGTGAGAGGAGAGGAAGTGGGTCGTGGGAGGGAAAGAAGAGAAGTGAAGGAAAGAACAGGAGGAAGGTTTGAAGGTCAGAAGCAGACCTTCTCCTCTCCTGAGGAGAGTCGTGGAAGCTTCTCTGGATAATAGCTGCCAATGCTTCATGTAGAAAGCACTTCTTCACATGCTCACCTCCTGCATCCTCACACAAACCCCTTGAGGTGGGTACTGGGTGCCCAAGGTCTCCGAGCTGAAGTGGGGTAGAACCAAGGATCCCCGTGAGGCAGGCCAGCTCCGGGGTCCCGCGCCCACCACAGCGCCATGCCCTCTGGCAACCCAGCCACGTGGGGAGGTTCCCATTGTGCAGAGCCTGGGGATGGAATCCAGGGCTTCTCGGGTTTGCAGGTCTGGTTTGCACATGTGTGAGCCTGTTTTTGTTCTGCAGCAACACCACCCGACAATGAACTGACAGTCACCTCATGGGGGAGATCAACACACATCAGGGACAGGATGGTAGGAGGGGATTTAGGCAGCGGGGAAAGAGCAGTCAGCCCACCAAGCTTTTCCGTGTGCAGTTTCCACTGGGCTTCCTGGAACATGGGAAGTGGTCCACAGAATCTCACCACCGCTGCCCTCACCCACAACCGCCACTCTGGAGGCCCCAGGCCAGCTACCCCAGGGGTCTCCAGAGCAGACTGCACAGGCATGAGCTTTGGTGTCCAGTGCTGAGCTCCACGCAGCCTCTGCCGAGGACACAGGGTCTCGGCGTTCCCTTCATAGCAGTGAAAACCCGCTGCCGGGAGCTCGTGTCATCTGCAGAGTGAGGCGTGAGTGAGCATCCCGAGGCAAGGCGTGCATCTGGGACTGGGTTCTGTGTACTGCTTGGCGCACATGCATTGGATTGGAAGGGTGAGACCGCGGCGTGTGGAATGCTGCGGGGCCCGTGTACCTTTACCTCTCACACACCTGAGGGGAAGGTGCTGGAGCGGCAGAGGGGCGAGTCTCCGCGGGGGCATTCTCCGGGAGTGCAGGGAGGGCCGTGTGGATGTCAGGACAGGCTCGGCGGCAGCGCCCCACTCAGTCCGGGGCAGACAGTGGTGACCTTCCCCCTGCCTGACTTTGCCTCCGGCTTCCCGCTTCATGAGTCCCAGGGATCCTGCTTGCAACTCGGGACACCATGCCCTGCAAGAGAGAGCCTGGAGTACTCTGTACCTGCCATCCCCCCACCCGGTATTGATTCAGGATAATTGTATTTACTCTTTGGCGGTGTGAGGCCTGGTAGGAATATTTTTTGTAAATTTGCTGCTGCTTAGCTTCAGGAATGGGGGCTGATCTGCCACCCCTACCCCCCACACACGTCCTCATTGTTGCCGAGACGTGTAAATGTTCATCTAAGGCCCTTGGCATTCGGGGCTGCCCTTCCTGCCCCTTTTATTCCAGAAAAATAAGATTGAAGTGTTTGAAGGAGCATTGTTTTCTTTTGGCTATTTTTCTTTTGGATAAGAGCCGTAGAGGAGCATAAATTGTGACAATGCACACGCAAGCACACACACATACAGACACACCCATTCACTATTTTCCTCCCTCTTGTCCCAGTAAATATATGCTTAAAACCTAAATTCAGGGAGGAAAGGAAATAAAGAGGTGTCTCCTTTCTCTGCCTCTGGGATATAAAAATCCAAACGCTGTGAAATGATGTCCCGTGCCTCCTCCCACCGCGTGGCGGCAGCTTTCCCACCTCTGGCTCGCCTGACCCCCAGGCCCTGCCTCCCTCCCAACACTGCTCACTCTCTGCGTTTTATTTAGATCAGGCATGAGCGTGGCTTTTTCTTGTTTCCAGGTTGTAAGAGGCTGACTCCATTCAGTAAACACGTGTCCACCTGTTACAGGCACTGGGCTCGGGCTGACGACACAGAGGCAAGCGTTGTCCCCTCTGCCTGCGGGTGGTTCACGGTCTAGAGAGAGAGACAGAGAAAAGCCTAAGCTCTGCACGTGGGGTGGGGTCAGAGGGCCTGGGGCCGACTCTTTGCTCCAGCGGTTACCAGTGTTGCTTTAGTGCCTACAGCTAGTGATTGCTCCTATGACTCTGTTTCCCCAATTGAAAAGTAAGATGATAATAAAATCTACGTATAGAACTGTTGTGAGAGTACATGGGGTAATGCCCAGCATTATAGAAAATGCTCAGTAAATAATACTAGCTAACACTTAATGAACATTTTTTATATACCAGGCAAAGTTGGCATAGCGCTACCTCATATAATTCTCATGAGAAACATATAAGGAAATTGAGACACAGGCCAAATAAAGTCATCAGGGCCACACGGGAAGCTGAGAGTCAACACCATTCAGGCTGGCTCCGTTGCCCACATGGGTAACCATTCTACCATTCTCCTCCAGGCCCCTGGTGACGTTGGTTCTTTTATCATCAGTAGCAGAGAATGCCATAGGTGTCAGGGGGAATGTATCTTCATAACCTGGGTAGGAGTGACAACAGGCAAGAGCTCCAGAAAGAGGGTAAATGGGATCTTTTTGGCAGGAGGATCTGTGTGTTCAGAGGCCCACAGTGAAGGAGCCCACGGTGTTGGAGGAACAGCAAATGTTTCAATATAAGTAGAGTATGTTTAGGGCACCCACACATCCGGGCTTGCCTGGGACTGTTCTGATGTAGACCTATGGGCCCAGCTCAATTATAAATAATCCCCAGATGATCACAGCAACAATGTGTTATATGAACACCCTAATAATTCTAGTGTGCTGGGTAGATAACAGGGTGAGGCTAGGAGTGAGACTGGAGAAGGAGAACAGGGCTTTGCTAACCCACCCAAGGACTCTGATTTTACCCTGAAGGAAATGGGGACCCACTGAGGAATGAATTATGGGGAGACAAGGCTGAAGCCAACTAGACCTTTAGGCTGCAAGTGGTCCTGGTGGATGATGACGTTGATGTCACCATTAAGGAAATAGAATCCACAGGCTTTGGGTTCAGAGAGATGGTACGGAGAGGTCAAGGGCATGGACTCCAGTTCTAAGCTCTTTGGGTTCAAATCCCAGGCCTACCACTTATTGACCACATGACCTTGGGTAAGTTATTTAATCTCACGTTCTTTGTCTCTGAATAAGGCATACTAACAGAGCCACCTCACAGGGCCATTGTGAGCATTACACAGAGTTAACATGTAAGGCGCTTGGGTGGCACATGGCA
>PVIY010047018.1:0-18114 GCA_004026745.1 Myrmecophaga tridactyla
TCACGGACAACTGCTAGCCCTCCTTTGGGGTTAAAGTCATATATCCACAGGGCTCTTAATTCTTGATCCCAGATGGCGGTCTAAGTTCTGATAAGAAAAGGTGCTTTGGCCAACAGGGAACTGAAAATCTGAAGCCAAGCTAAGTACATCTGGAATGTGAGCTCACAATATGTTGTCTTGATGATCCTTCAGCTAATGGGCGAAAAACTTGATGTTGATACCTAGTAGAGAAGTCCTAGTGACATGAACAAGAAATCCATTTCATGTAGTTCGGTGGGTCTAAAGGGGTGGAACAGTGTTTCAGGTCTAGCTACTAAGAGTGTTCCCCACCAGTAGAGTGGTTGGTTGCTAAGCTGGTGGAACTGGATTCTAGGCGTGTGGGTGACCATCTTACCTATTACATAGAGAAACTCTGTTTAAGAATCAGAGAGAAAGATGAAGCCTTGATTTCATATGAGTCCCTTAGTCCAGCCATTTCTGAACTCAGATCATACCTGGGCTTCCACCTACAAAAGCCAATATATCACCCTACTGCTCGCCCCAACACACACTTTCCTTTCAACATCAGTTAGCATGAGTTTCTTTCACTTGCAACACAAGTAATAGCCTGGCACATTGATGGCCTCTAATACTCATGCCCTTGTTTTGTCACCTTCTCTTGAATGCAGACTGCACTTGTGACTTGCTTAAACCAATGGAATGGGGTGGGAGTGATGCTGTATAAATTCTGGCCTCGAGTCTTAAGGCCTGACAGCTTCTGCTTTTGGGCTCTTGGGAGCTCTAGGTTGCCATATAAGAATTTCAGGTACTCTCTGCCAGTTAAGTAGCCAGACCAGCAGAAGAACCACCCAGCTGATCCCAGCCCAGATTACAGTATTTCAAGGGATGATAAAATAGCATTATTTTAAGCCACTACATTTTAGGGTAACTGGTTACACAGCAATAGATAACTTGCTGCACAGCAATAGAAATACTGCCTAAAACATGACTTTGTAGAATTGTTACTAGAAATAAATAAGGCAGTGCACGCCAAAAAATACTCAAGTATCAACTATTCTTTTTTGTATTGTTGTTATTGCTATTACATGCTTGTAGTCCAAATTAGATTGTGTGCCCATTAAGAGCAACAGTGCATTTCTGTTTCTACAGATCCAGCACAGGACTTGACATATTATAGATATTCAGCCAATGTTTATTCGAATGGGAATGAATGAATGAATGAACAATGAGTGGAAGTATTTGCAAAGTGCAAAACATATAACTTTTTTTGTAGTTTGTCCTTAGCTTATATTTTTAAAAAATCTAAACTGTCAAATTCCAAGTGAAGGTCAAGTCAAAGATTATATAGGGGTCTCTGATGTCACTACTAGTATGGGAAAGCTGTAATTTAAATGGGGACTTAGAAGAGAGTTGATAGCCTGGGGATTTAGATGGGCAAGGGAGGTTTCTTGGAAGAGGCAGGTCTGGATCTGGGCCACAAATGATAAGTCAAAGATGCCAGGCAGAGAAAGTCAAGGTAACCACAGGGATTTGGAAAATGAATATCTCCACAGTTTGGTATCATTTACTACTTTTACAAAAAAACACATAACTAGAACACAGTGGAGGACCCTTAATCAAGTTAGGTTCTGACACCTAAATTTTCAGCCTTCTTCCATAAGAAGATCTTGTCCAACTGTGCTAGAAGCCAGATCCACCCCTGGTTTTCAGAACCATGAGCCAAGAAATCCCCCTTTTCTTCTTAAACCAATCTTGGTTGAGTTTTCTATTACTTGCAACAGAAAGGGCCCTATTTGAATAACCCCACAGAGCCTTCTCAGCCCACTGGAAGACAAGCCATTCCCAGGAAGACCCAGTGGCTAAAGTCCTTTGTATAACACTTAGAGAGATTGCTGGAAGGCTTGTCCTTTAACTCCTAGAGCTTGATTACCCTTTTGTTCCCTCAAAGCTAAAGTGGAAAAAATATATATATAAAAGAGTCTACCAGCAAGTCCCTGAGGGTGAATAACAGTGTAAAGGGTCTCCTCTCCTGATAGGCTGAATCTTTTTCAATTTTCCTCATCAGCTCTCAATCTGAAGCTCTGAGTATGGAGGCCACACATTCGGTGAGAGGACACTTATCTCTCTCTTCCCCCAGCATCTGGCATCCATCATTTTCAGTCTTACCAGAATCTTCTCCACGGCCAGACACAGGCCAGAAGGCTACCCTGTAGAAATATGGTTTCTCAGTGTAGAGGATGCCTCTGGGAGATCTGTCTAGCTTCTAATGATCCACTTACTTTCTCTCCAGTCAAATACGGATCGTGACCTCAGGAAGCCCCACCTTTACAATATGACCCAAGTACCTTGCTCTCAACGGATGATAACCGCAGCAAACAGACGTACTCCTTTTTCCGAAGACTCCGAAGAGTGTTCCCATTGGCCTGCTTGGGTCATATGACCTAACGGAGGCATTCCCGGCAGCTAGGACGAGGTAGTGCGCTGATTGGCCAGCCCCAAGTCACATGACCACCTTGCAGTCAGTCCCCGCCCCTCCCAGCTGCTTGAACTGAACCTTAGGAGGGTGTGTTTTCCCCAAACGAAATCGCCATCTTAGACCTCTCAAATCAGCTTCTCACCTGTATTTTGAGATCCTTATACGACATTTCTTCTGGGGTGTTTAATAGACATCTTAAATTTATCATGTTCGCATTTGGGCTTCTGGTTTTTCTCTTCAGACCTCCTCCTCTCACGGTTCTCCCCCACTTGGCAGATACCAGAATTCACTCTGGCCAAAAATCTTATTGTCCTTACTCCTCTCTTCTCATACCCCAAAGTAACTTCCATGTTGGTCCCATGGAAACTACTTCAAAATATGTCTAGAATCGGATAATTTCTCACCATCTGTAGAACTAACCCCTGGGCCAAGTCTTAATACCTTTTCCCTAGATTTCTATAATAGTTTCCTACCTCCTCTCCCTGCTTGACCTGCAGACCCTAGAGCCATTCTCTGCACGGCCACCAGACTGGGCTTTTAAAACCAGGTCCTGTTACTGTCTTGCCCAAAACATTTTGATAACTCCCAATAAATTCTTAAAAGAATAACTGATGATTTCATATGGCCTACAAAGCCCTACTATGATCTGGCTTTTAGTTACTTCTCACCTCAGTCTCCTCCGTACTATTACATCACCCTACTCTCTGCACCAACCCAAACTGGTTTCCACCTTTGTTACCAGCCTTTGCACTGGCTGTTCCTTTTGCTTGGATGCTTTTCCCTCTTATGTCTGGATGGCTCAACCCTGTGTTTTATTTAGGTCTCTGCTCAAAGGTCATCATCGCAGAGGCCTTTCCTACTGTCTAATCTAGAATACTGGTTCCTTCTACTCCTGTCCCCATCCCCTGTTTTGTTTTGTTGACTCAAAGTATGTTTTGCTTGCTTATTTGTTTACTTTCTATCCCCAGCCCAGACTAGAAGGTCCTCCTTGAGGACAAGTTCTGTGGCCTCATTGGTTGGCACAGCAGGGGAAGAGAAGGCACGGAGAACACCACAATGGCTTTGAAATTCTGTCTCATAGAAGGGACATGCTTTATTTCCACTCACCTTTCAAGTCCCCTGTGCCCCAAGGGGACTTTTGCAAATATTTTTTTATTCTCTGCCCAAATTATTCTGGGATATAGCAGGGCATCTCACTAACCTATACAAACCAACAAGATCCCACGTCTTATGCAAGATTCCACGTACTTGTGATGTTTAAATAAACTGACTGTACAAGTTAAATGAGATAATGTGCTACCCAAAATATAAATTTTGCACCCAGTAAACATCTCTCCCTTTGATCTCACACAGAGGTTGAAGTTTGAAAATATGGGCCATACCATCCTTTACCCAGTACTCTGATTTACTTTAGTCTTATCCAGATCAGCTTCATTCATATCTCTAGACAAAGCCTGATCACTCTTTCACCTTTTTTAACATTAGAGCACAAGGTTTTAATTGGAAAGTAACTGTACTCCCAACCTCAGAAAGTCTAATATGCTTGAAGGAGTATATTGTTTGTAGATGTGGGCATACAACGGAACATGCTAGCATAAGGTTGTCTTAAATCCTGCCCTTGACTGCTGCCTGAAGGGATGAAAGGACTTTAGCAGAAAGCTGCTAAGGGGTAGAGCCAGATGCTCAGCGTTCGGAAGAGGACCTAGCCCCAGAACAATGGGGCGGGAAACGGGGATAAAATTGCCTTCTGGTTATTCCTGCTCAGTCAGCGTGACAGCTGTTTATCTGTTTCCACCTCAGGACACATTGCTTGGGAAAGACTCTGGTAGAGAAGATTAGCACCATGCTACGGAGCATCATTTAGGCCAGCAGGGGCCCATTCACATGGTGATGTACCTGCTCTCATTCTGGCTTCATTTATAAGATGCTGTCATCACTCTCTATAGACAAAGTACTAGAACATCTCAGCAGCCCCACCTGCCAGCACAGCAACATGGTGGCTCATGGCACAGGATTTGGAGTCAGAAAAACCTGGTTTAGATCTTAATGCTGCCATGTGCTAGAAGTGGGATCTAGAAAAATTCATTGAACGTCTCTAAGCTTCTGTCTTCTCATTCACAAAATGGGAATAATCGTGCCACTCTACTACGAGGATTCAATGAAGTAATGACTGCAAAGCATTTTACCTGGGGAGAGTGAATCTCGATGCATGTTAGCCTGTGCTGTGTGCTGCTATCACCTAATATAAAATAGAAGGGAGATTTCTTCTATGGGATTTGTTGTGCATACACATTCATCTCTTGAAGGAACCTTAAGAAGCTGATAACACTTATTGCCTTTGGGGAAGAAACAGGGTGGCTGGGGACAGGGAGGAAGCAATACTTTTCACTGTCTAACTCTTTGTCCCTGTTGAATTTTTAAGCATGTACAGGTATTCCAAAAGCAAATTTAATTTAAAAAATTTTGCAACCGTTTGTCATAAAAATTGTCAAGCACACAGAAATGTTAAAAGTATTTTACACTGCACACCATATACTTACTGTTGAGAATCTACCATTGCCATTTACCTTATTAACTTTAGCCCATATCTATTAAAATTTTAAAATAAAAGTTAATTAATCTCTGAAGCCTATGGAAAGTCACTTTACTTTGTAGATCCTTAATTTTCTCATCTGTAAAATGAGGAACATGTGGCATTGACCCTATTAGTCACCATCCCCAGAGCTAATCTGAGTGGAACAGTCATCCACCCAGATCTACCCAGGTCTTTAAGCTAGCAGACTTGTCCCATATATTTAGGCACCTCATGGGGTGGCTCCATGGTTTAAAACAGTGCTCCCCTAACAAAGGTTAAAATAAATTGGGTAGATGGAAATACTAGTGGTCAATGAGAGGGAGGGGTAAGGGGTATGGTATGTATGAGTTTTTCCTTATTTCTTTCTTTTGCTGGAGTGATGCAAGTGTTCCAAAAAAATGATCATGGTGATAAATACACAACTATGTGATCATATTGTGAGCCACTGATTGTGCACCACGTATGGAATGTTTGGGTATTAAGAATGTTTGTCTTTGTATGGTGTTTTGTCAATAAAAATATTAAAAAAAAAACCAGTCTCCCCACCCCACCCCCTGCCACACAGGTGTGAACCCCCAGTGGCCACTTGAGCACTAGGGGGCCTTTCCTCTTGGAATGAGGAACCCAGGGGTGGGAGAGAAAAAAAGGGTAAATATTCACCTTCCCCATCTGGGGAATTCCTGATATTCTCGCAAGCAGTAGGGACAACCAATTCAATAGGCTGAGCCCTCGATCTTGGAGTTTGCCCTGATGAAGCTTATTCCTGTAAGGGAGAGGCTAAGCCTACTGATAATTATGCCTAAGACTCCCCCCACCCCACTGCCCCAACCAGAGAGCCTCTTTTGTTGCCCAGATGTGGCCTCTTTCTCTAAGCCACCTTGGCAGGTGAACTCATTGCCTTCCCCCTACGTGGGACATGACTCCCAAGAGTGTAAATCTCCCTGGCAACGTGGGACCTGACTCCAGGGATAAGCTGGGACCTAGATTATCAGAATGAGAAAGCCTTTAGAAAGAGGGAAGAAAGTAATTACACAAAATAAAGTCTCAGTGGCTGAGAAATTTCAAACAGAGTCAGGAGGTTATCTTGGAGGCTATTCTTATGTATTATATAGATATCCCTTTTTAATTTATGATGTATTGGAGTGTCTAGAGGGAAGTATCTGAGACTGTTGAGCTGTCTTGAAGACTGTATAACTATATAGCTTTTACAGTGTGACTGTGTGATTGTGAAAACCTTGTGTCTGATGCTCCTTTTATCCAAGGTATGGACAGATAAAAGGATAAAAATAAATAAATAATAAAGGGAGATAAAGGGTAAAAATTGGGTGGAATTGAAATCCTGTGGGTTAATGAGAGGGAGGGGTAAGGGGTATGGGTTGTATGAGTTCTTTTTTTCTTTTTCTGGAGTGATGCAAATGTTCTAAAAATGATCATGCAAAGAATACATATTTGTGAGCCACTGACTGTACAATATGGTTGGACTGCATGTTTGTGGATATTTCTCAATAAAAATATTTTTAAAAAACCAACCGACCAACCAACCAACCAACCAAACAAACAAACAAAATCTTGTGCTCTGCAGCCCCTGGTCACATCAGCCAGCCTCGTCCCCTGGAAACTTCTCAGCATGCATCAGGTGTCATCAGTCCAATAGACTATAACTATAAAGCCTGTTAGCCTGCATGGAGCTTCTGAAGCAGTTCATGGTGCATTAATCTGCCAAGATGGCCACTAATCACTCCTTCCATCTGTATGGGCTTGCCACTCTCTCCTTGAGAGGTAGATTCTATTCCTTCACCCCTTTGATGGGTAGAGGACCTTCTGACTTACTTTGACCAATGGAAAAGGCAGTGACACTGTGCAAGTTTTAGAGCCTGAAGCCTGAACTTCAGCACACGCTGCAGCTTCTGCCTTTACTTTTTGGAATCTAGCTGCCTTATGAAGAAGCGTGGGCTAGACTACTGAACAGTGAGAAACCACATGAAAACAAGGAAACCCCAGCTAAGCCTCATCCATTCCAACCACTCAGCTCAGTGCAGCCACAGCGGGATCCCAGCTGATACCAAGAGGAGCAGAAGAACTGCCCAGCTGAGCCCAGCCAACCAACAGGGTCAGGAGGCATAATAAAATGTTGTTTTAAGCTGCTAAGGTTTGGGTAGTTTATTTCACACCAGCAGAAAATGGAATTCTAAGTTGGTATCTAGAAGTAGGGTGCAGTTGGAAACAAAACTTAGAAGATGAATCATTGCCTTTGGAACTTGATGGTAGCACTCTCCAGAGAAACAGAACCAATGGAATTATATATAAAAAGAGATTTATTTTAAGGAATTGGCTCACATGAGTTTGGGAGCTGGCGAGTTTGAAATCTGTATGGCAGGCCAGCAGCCTGGCAACGCAAGCAGGATTCTATGTTGCAATCTTCTCCAGAAACCTCAGTTTTTGCTCTTAAGAACTTCAATTGCTTGGATGAGACCCACTCACATTATTGAGGATAAATCCCTTTACATAAATAAAGTCACCTGGTGGTAGATGCTAACCACATCTACAAAATGCCCTTACAACAGCTAGGTTGGTGTTTGATTAAATAACTGGATGTTATAGCCTAGTCAAGTTGACAAATAAGACTAAACATATAGGAGGCGAGAAGCTTGTCAGTAAAGGCTACAGGAGCTGTGAGGAAGTTGTTACTGGTAGCTGTAGAGGGTGACCCATTTATGTAGCAGCAGAATTTTGGCAATTCTGTACCTCCAGTAATGTAGATGACAGAACACGTGATCCTCTAAAGAGATTTTTCATGGAGAATGTTGAAAGTATAAATTGGCTTCTTTTAGTCAGGTATAATAAGGTATTTTCAGAGAACAATAAGCTAAAGAAGGAACTGTTCAATTCTCAAGTAGAATTTTAGGGAACTAGAAGGCCCCGAATAGTCATTCCAGTCAGCACAAAATTCTCAAAATAAGAAATAGTCTTGGGGCAAAGATCAAACCCAGGAGGGTGAACCAGTGAAGTGTGGTTTCAGGATAAAAATCAAATCAAGGTAGTAGGACCCCTTTTAAGACCTCTGAAGGGTCTAAGGTTGTTCCTTATAGACCCTCTTAGCTAGACACAAGAGTTTAAAAAATCTTATGGGAGCTTTCCCACACAGCGTACCATGCTCAAAATAGTTTGAAGTCAGTCTTGGAAAGAATTATGGATATGTCTTTTGCGGTAGAGTAAATCCCAATAAGAGCTATGTAAAACCTATGAAGTCTTTAAGAGAAGTCATTGGTGTAAGGACTATCAGCCTGGACTCAAAGGAACATAGTTAAACCTGGAAAGAGATCTTTGGGTTCATAAGTTTCAGATTGCAAATGTGGGCCATTTCTTATGGGAAAGAAAAGATGATTCAGAGGGTGGGGCCAAGAGTCCAGCAGGCTGAGTTAAGAGTGACTGGGAATGGGTTAAAGAATTACCCCAAATCAAGAAGCATTTCCTACCCCTAGAGCAGGGGAATCTGGTAACATGTGCCCAGCTGGATTCTAAATGTTTCCAAGGACCAGTGACTGCTACTATGTGTTTCCCTCTTGTCCCTTTTTTGATTGGGAATGTCCATTGTGATTGTCTTATCCCTGTATCAGCACTGTGTGTGTGTGTGTGTGTATGTGTGTGTGTGTGTGTAGATACAGAAAACTTGTCTTTTTAGTTCACAAGTCTATAAATCAAGAGGAAACTATCCCCAAGAAGTTGTATCTGAGGAACCTCATTGCATGTGGCCTGATTTAGGTGATGAGAACTTGGAATTCACACCTAATTCTATAGTGGGATGAGATTGGGGGGTCTAGGGAACGGGACAGTGTATCTTGCATATGGGAGGAATGTAAGTATCTGTGTTCAAAAGGTAAGAGTATGGTGGATTATTGATGGCCACAAATTCTTTGCAGCTTCTCTCCTCAAGAGATGAAGTCCCCTCTCTTTGAATCTGAGCTGGTCCTGTGACTTCCCTTAGTGCAGCAGAAAGCCAGATATCACGTAAAGTAGTTTGACTACCTGTTGGAGAGGCAGGCCACTTGGAGAGAGAGGCCCTGGAGTTGGGAGACAACAGGGGTGACAGAGAGACCTCCACCAGCCCCAGCCACCAGTCATCCAGTCATTCATTCGTGGCACCCATTATGTTACTAAAGCCATCCTGGATCCTCCAGCCCCAGCTGAATCCACTTAACTGACACTGCATGGAGCAGAGACAAGCCATTCCCGAAGCCTTGCATAAGTTGCAAAATTATGAGCAAATAAAAGGTTTTTTTTTTTTCAAGACACTGCATTTTGGGTCTAACATTTTTTAATTAGATAACTGACATAGAAGTTGGCACTAGAAATGAGGGTTGAAAATCTACTGGCAACATGTGCCAGCTGGATGTCAAGTGGATATGGACCAGTGACTGTTAGAAGGCTTCTGTTTTCCCTTTTTTTTTGAATAGGTGTGTCCATTGCCATTATCTTGTCTCCATCTCATCATTGTGTGCTGGGTGTGTGTGTGTTGGAGGTGGGAGGGGGAATAAATGATCTTTTTAATTCTTAGGTCTCCAGATCAAGAGGAGATGCACCTGAGGAGCCTCATCTACATCTAGGGCTGACACAGATTACATGATACTGGCTTTTCAGTGGATACTACAATTGAATGATACTTTTACGGATCTTGGGATGAAATTGCCATATTTTGCCTCTGGTAGAATTATAAACTTCTTTGGGAAGACTATTGCAGATTATCTCCAAAGATGCCTACCAACAATCCTCCTATCCTTGTATACACATGCCATGCCTCCCTTCCAGAAGTGGAGTCTATTTCTCTACACCCTTGACTCTGGGATGTCCTTGTAACTTTCTTTGACCAACAGAACGGGTAGAAGTTATGTTGTGTGAATTTCAGACCCTAGGCCTCAAGATGCCTTGCAGATTCTTTCTTTGCTTTCTTAGAATCCAGCCACCATCTCAAGAAGCTTGTGTTTGACCACCGAATGATGAGAGCACGCATGGAAGGAGAGGGACCTAGCCAGCTTCCAGCCCCTCCAGCCTACCCCAACTTATGTGCCGGACTTCTGAATGAGGCCATCTTGGCTTCCAGTTGTAGCCAAAATCCAAGCTGAATGCAGCCACATGAGTAACCCCAGATGGTACCATGTGGAGCAGAACTGCCCAGTTGAGCCCAGACAACTCAAAGAATTATAAGAAATAAAATATTATTGAAGATTAAGATTGGGGGTGGTTTTCCCCAAAATGATTGACAACTGAAACACAGCCCTTGGGGATAGGGCTCACGGCTCTCCAACAACTCTAAAGAAAATCTGCGACCTTCAGCTTCTCTGTCTCTCTCACTTTAACTCTTTTGTATCTTCCAGTGGATAAGAGACCAAGAGTCACAAAGCTGCTTTCTGACCCTCTTAATTGCAAGTCCAGCATAAAAGGCCTAGAACTGGGGTCAACAAATTACAGCCTTGGGCCAAATAAAAATTTATCCAAACACCATTTTTTATGACCCATGAGCTAAGAATTGTTTGACATTTTTTAATGGCTACAGTTTAAATGGTTATATAAGTACCTACATAATAACTGATTTTGACTCTTGGCCCAGAAAGTCTAAAGTATTTCCTACAGACACTTTAAGAAAAAAATTGCTAAGTTCTAATTTAGAATCTCACTTTGGAATGTGGGAACAGTTGGTTGGTCTTGTCTTGGACCCTCAGCTAGAAGTTAGAGGGAAATACTATGATTTTAAAATACTATTACAGGTATTTGATGAATGGAGCATTCTACAGTCAAATACATATGAGAAATACATAATGGAAAAACAAAAAAATTACATAATCTTCTTTAGTTGCAGTCTTCTCCCCAAGAAGACAAGAAGAGGCCTATGGCATGCTGTTTTTCTAAAATATTCTGGAATGCTTTCCCCTGGAAACTTATGTGACTGATTGTTTTGGTTTGCTAAAGCTGCCAGAATACAATATACCAGAAATGAATTGGCTTTTTTTTTGGTATGCTGAATGGTGAGGTCATATTTCACTATTTTTCCATGTGAGTATCCCGTTATTGCAGCACCATTTGTTGAATTTTTGTTTATTTTTGCGTAAGTGCATGGACCAGGAATCAAATTGGGTCTCCTACATGGCAGGTGAGAATTCTTCCACTAAACTACTCTTGCACCCCTAACTTGGCTTTTATAACAGGGATTTATTAAGTTACGAGTTACAATTCTAAGGCCATGAAAATGTCCAAATTAAGGCATCACAAGGGATACCTTCACTCAAGAAAAGCCAATCACATCTGGGGTGTCTCTGTCATATGGGAAGGCACACGATGACATTTGTTGGCCTTCTGCTCCTAGGTTTTGTTGCTTTCAGTTCTTGGTTCTAGTGGCCTCCTCTCTGAGCTTCTGTCTGTCTCCACATATCTCCAAACATCTGTCATTTGGTTTCAATGCTCTCTGCTCTCTGTGTCGGCTCTTTTAAGGACTCCAGTAAACTAATTAAGACCCACTTTGAATGGGTGGAACTACATCTCCATGGAGATAGTCTAATCAAAAGGTTCCACCCAAATAGTGGGTCTGCTGCCACAAGATTGGATTAGGATTAAAGGAACATGGCTTTTCTGGGGTACATAACAGTTTCAAATGTCATGCTGGTATTCCATGGAACACACTTTGGGAATACCTGATGCAAAAGATGGTGAACACTCAGAAAGGTGCAATAGAACCAGGCAGAACTTGATCCTGTGCCTTCATCTTGATCCTTTTGCTCTCTTTCTTCCCTAGGGTTGTCCACCTATCTGTCCATCTGGTCATAGACAGTTTAATTCATACTAGGGTGTGAAGGACCTATAGTTCTTTGATGGAGGTGAGGCAGGGGGATTGGGGACTTTGGTTTTTAATAATGACAGGATAGAGCAAAGTTGAATTCAGAGATGTTCCCTTTCTCTCCTTTTTTGTCACCATCAAAGTTATGATTTACACTTAGCACCTCTTTTGTAACAATTCTGTGGTTTTTTTGAGTTACTTCCTAGTGAATTTCTCTAGGATCAGAAGGAATATTTTATGCCAGGAGGAAATGAGTCTGTTCAGACTTGCTGCATATTTCCTTGACATGACAGGCCCCTCTATCGAGGGATGTTTTAACCTCCAGCTCCTCGCTTTGATTACATTCTGAATGCTCCAGTAATGCTGCCTCATCATTCCCACTCCCCTGGGCTTCTCTTTCATGTTTTCTGACATCTCCAATAACTAAAAAAGAATTAATTTACAGTGGAAGTGGCAGAGAAATGCTCCTTTAGTTTGGAAAAATAATTTCCATTCGAAGGAAGGTTAATGAGGAAGATTAAAGAATGCGTCTAAAGAAGCAGTGGCCATGTTTATTATTTAATTGACCATCAGGTTGCAATTGCACACTTGATATTTGCAGATGCTTCAGTAATAGGACCTAGACTATAAGCTTTGATGATTTATCCCCAAAAGGCATTATTTTCTCTGATGAGGATAATTTCCACCTACAATTTATTGGAATACTATGAGTTACCAAAGAGACATTTTTAGTGATATTTACTGTGCTGCATGTTCAGTGAATGTCAAAATGAGGGACACTTGCTTTGTAGGATTTGTGCAGAATATATGCTGAATTTGGAGGTGCAAGCATTCTTTAATGGCGGCATCTGGGAATTAGCAATAGAGATGCAGGGAGATATTTGGATCTGGGGGCTTTCACTATGCAGAAATTGTTGCTGACGTCTATTCCTATGGAGCAGACTCTGTGTGTGTGTGTGTGTTTGTGTATGTGTGTTGTCATTTCAGCAAACTGTGGTTGGATCTCCAACACTCCTGACTCAGATGCCACAAGGGGGTAGGCGTCTCACCTGCTATTGCAGTGACCGAGTTTGTGTGATTGGAGAGGGAACCGGGGAGGGACAGCTGGTATCTGTCCAGCCTTGGTGTCCACCAGGTGTTTAGAGTGTTTATACTTGTTCCTCCTGTGAGCTCCTAACAAGCTGGCCAACGGCTGCACATTTGGCTGAGCTGTGGGTGTGCTGGCCAGTTCCACTCTGCAGCCTTCAGCACCGAGGGCCAGACCCAGTCTGGGCTGTCTGCACCTGGATGGTCACCCCTGCCACCCCGCCCCTGCCTCAGAGGCCAGGTTGGACAGCCAGGATCTAGTGCCAGGATACAGAATCCCAGCTGCACCCGTGCACGGAGCTTGCTGGGCCTGGGCCCCAGGTGTGATGTGGGCGCTTCCTCCCTAAGGGTTGCGGATCGGGGCCCAGGCAGACTTTCTGCCATTGTGAATCTGTGCCCGGAGCAGGGAGGGCCTTGTGCACGTCTGCGAGAGGGGACCGCTGCGGGCTCTTCGTATACTGTTGATTTCCGGGACCTGTTCTCAGGGCCCTAAAGGCCGCCATTGGTGCTCATGTGGGGCTGCCCATAGGTCCTCCCTTAGTGTGCAAGATTTCTGACCTTTCCTGCAGACGGGCTGCCATAGCAGGGAAATGCAAACTGAACCCACTTAAAATGGAATTTGGTGATTTCACTCTCAATTTTCAATCCTCCCGTGACTTTCCGTCACATGAGGAGGGAAATCCCAACTTCTTCCTGAGTCATAACAGGGCTCTGCGCCATCCACCCACCCTCTGAGCCATCCGCCCCCCTCCAGGCCACAGCACGCTCCAGTCTCGCTGCCCACCTTGCTCGTATGGGACACACAGCATATTCTCACCTCGGGGCCTCTACTTTTGCTGTTCCTCCTGCTAGAAACTTCCACCGAATGTCTGCGTGCCTGTCTCTAGGAGTTCATGCCGGTCTCCGCACAAATGTTGCCTCCTCGGAGAGGTCTCCCCTGACCACCATATCTAAAGCGGCTTCTGCTCCCCTCTGCTCTTCTCCCCCTCTCCTTTCTCTTCCTGCTCCGCTCCCTTCTTCCCTGCCTCCCTCTCCCTGTCCATTTCTTCAGTGCTCCCGTGCTGCTTGACTGTGGATCACATATTTAATTGCTCATCATTTGTCTCCCCCACTAGAATGAAAACCTCAAATATTTCCCTACCTCCAGAGCTGTGCCTGGTAAAATTAAGCCCGAGGTAAATGTTTGTTGAACGAATGGATGAATCCTTAAGACTGTGGAAGGGGTGTCCTGGTGGCGGGTCAGTAGCGTTTCTGAGTGGAGGAGGATGCCGCTTTCAGAAAATTTGGGGAGGGAGAGGGAGAACTTGACCCCCCGTCGCTCAGGACAGGGGGCGGGGCTGCTCCAGCCACCTCTCACCAAGGGTGCATCTGATACACCGTGCTCCAAAGTTTAATTTAGCTGATGTCTTGACTGCAAGCAACAGCTGGTAAATCTAGTTGGAGGATTAAGGAACTAATAAGATGCATAGCTCCTTAAAAGGAGCTGGATGTCAGGGGCTTGGAGCCCAAAGCCAGGCGCACCCCAAAGCTGGCTGTGCAAGGTGAGGCAGTGGTGCTTTCTGAGCTGGTCCCACTTGCTGAATTTTCTGAGGGGCAGCATCTCGCAGCAGGTGGTGGAGGGCCAGCACCGGGTGGCATCCAGTTGTCAAGCAACCCAGGGCGATTCCTTCCACCTGCTGACGAGGCCTCAGACCGCTCTAAAGCCAGAGGCTGCCCAGAAGCCATAAATAAATAGGTTGACAGGTGTTACTGAATGAAAATGCAAAACTTCTTGGAGGCAATAAATGCCATTGGCGAAGACAAAAGCAAATAACAAAATTAGAAGAAAAACATTTGTCATACACACGATAAGGAAAGGGTCAATATCTATGATTTACGGAGAACTCGTAATCACAAAGAAAAAGACGGGCAGTCCAATTGAAAAAAAGGGGCCAAGGGCATAGACAGGAGGGCAACAGGAAAAGAAATACAAGTGGCTAATAAACGTATGAAAATATGTCAGCCCCCTCCACCATCAAAGAAATACAAACCAAAATGAGATGCCTTTTAAACTTCTCAGATTGGCAAACATTGTGAAGTATCATTGTGTCCTGTGATGGGCAGTGAGGGGAGGAAACAGACTCACAGTACTGCTGGGAGCATAAATTTCCCTTTTGGGGGGAAGTTTGGTGATTTCTATCCAAATTCAAAGTGCATGTGTATCTGTGTGACACCTAAGACTCAGAATTATTGGAATTCTACATCTCTGAAAGTCAGCTTTGCTGCATACAACTGTTTAAGAAACCTAAAAGAGGTCAGGCTTCAGTAAGAGATAAGAACAAAGCCAATCCACTCCGGACTAAGGTAAATCAAAATACAGGGGTAAAGATGACATTGTCTATATTTCAGAACTTTACCTACTGTATGAGACCAAAGGAAGAGAGCTTTATTTTGTCCAACACCTAAATTTTCTGTAGCATATAATCTAACTCAATTTGTCTGGATAGATCATTTAAACAACCCAACACAGGGAGCCCAGAATGAGAATGAAGGCTTGTAATTCTGTATGGATTAATATAATACCCAGATACATCCCATAGTATGTTGAGCAGATAATTAAAAAGTATTAGCAAAGTCCCTTGAGTGACAGGAGAAAAAATATGGAATTATTAAAGCTTTACCACCAGAGAAAACTCTGATACTGTCTCAAACGTTAAGGACTCCCAAGTCAATAGGCTTTGATCTTGAGGCTTGCTCTTGGGAAGCTTATTTCTGTAGCAGAGAATCTAAGCCTAACTACAGTTATGCTTAAGAATTACTTCCAGAAAACCGCTTTTGTTACTCAAATGTGCCCTCTAGCTCTAAGCCCAACTCTGCAAGTGAAATCATTGCCCTCTCCCCTATGTGGGGCATGACATCCAAAGGTGAAGTTCTCCTTGGCAACATGGGACATGACTCCCAGGAATGAGCCTGGCCCTGGCACCGTGGGATTGACAATGTTTTGCTGTCAAAAGGGGGGAAAGAAATTTAGCAAAATAAGGTATCAGTGGCTAAAGGAGTTCAAATAGAGGTGATGGGTTATTCTGGAGACTATTCTTATACTAGCTTCAGCTAGATTTGCTAATTACCATGGTTAGCCAAACCCCAACCAAAACCACTCCTGTCAATCCAAAAGAACACCTAGGGCTCTATCTGAGATTCTACAAAAGTTTCACACACTAAGATTACTTTCTGGAAAACTACAACCTCCAGATGGGTTCCTAGGCCAGATAAGTCCTGAAACTCAGAGCCTTTCCAAGAACGTCAACTAGTTCTATCTCCCTAGCCCATATTATCGACACCTCTTTTCCACCTGAAAAAGTTCGAATGCTCATAGCCCAAATACCCCTAAAGATTGGGAGGAAGAACAAAGGAGAAGGAGGGGTTATAACAGAGAAGATAGGATTTAACAAATGAATATGACTGCTGAATTATTGTACTGATATTTCTTTTAGTCTCCAGTGTCTTGGAACAGCTAGAAGGAAAAACCTAAAATTGTGAAACTGTAACCCTGAAATCTGCTCTATAACTACTTGTTACATTGTACTTTGAAATTTATTGGCTTTTGGTATATATGTTATATCTCACAATAAAAAATGTTTTCTAAAGAGGGTGCAAGGATAGTTCAGTGGTAGAGTTCTCACCTGCCATGCAGGAGACCCAGGTTTGATTCCGGGTCTGTGCACTTCCCAAAAACAAAAAGCAAGCAAAACAAACAAACAAAAATTCAACAAATGGTGCTGCAATAACTGGATACTCACATGGAAAAAAATAATGAAATGTGACCCCACCATACAATACACACACACACACATACACAAAGTTCCTGTGCCCTGTGACCCAGGAGCTCCACAACTCAGGAATTTGCTATGGATACCTTTGAATATTTTTCTAAAGAGATGCTGACATCAGAAGATTTGGGGCAGTAGCTAAAATAAACTATAAATGATTT
Organism: Myrmecophaga tridactyla; assembly: GCA_004026745.1. Taxonomy (NCBI): domain Eukaryota; kingdom Metazoa; phylum Chordata; class Mammalia; order Pilosa; family Myrmecophagidae; genus Myrmecophaga; species Myrmecophaga tridactyla. Next base: position 16,934 of record PVIY010047018.1, read on the forward strand.
AGATTTCCATCAGGGGGAGACATTTATGAGTTAGCCATAAAATGAAATGTTCTGTGTTTTTTTTCATGTACACAATTTATTTTTATTAAAAAATGTTTAGCGGTGCAATCTGGGCTGCAGGGTGATTAACTCACTTTTCTTTTCTCACTTAAAAAAACCAACCCTATTAGATTGTAATACAAAACATCACAGGAAAACCTGCAACCGATTTTTGACAAGTTGAATTCCGGACTTGCAGACTCATCATCATGTCCAAAACTTTAAGTGATTTAACTTCTCTGGATTTCGATATTTTCATTTGTAAAATGGGAATTATAGTCTCCATTTTGTCTTGCGACTTTGGGCACGTGGTTTTAATTCTCTAACCCTCAATCTCACTTATAAAATACAGATGACAATATTACTCACTGTGTAGGGCACTTAGGGAGGGTCCATTAAATGATGCATGTCCAGCATTTAACATAGGGTCGAAATATTAGGTGTGTGATAAGTAATGATGATGATGGTGGTGATGGTGGTGATGGTGGTAGAGGAAGAGGAAAGAGAAGGCAGGAAGAGGGGAAAGACCAAGGTGAGGAAAAGAAAAGGAAAAGGAAGGGGGAGAAGGGAGATTCACCTGGTGGAACACTATGTGCCAGGCTCATCACCTTTGTTAGCTCATCCAGTTGTTCTAATTACACTGTGAGATCTATGCCTAAGGGAACTAAGTAACTACCCCCATGTGCAATTGATGATTAAGGAAAATACTGGCCAATGTTGTGACCTGTCTGAGGTCTCCTAGCAAGCAGGAGTGGAATCCTGAAGTTTTCTCTGTGGTTTCAAACCTCCCCATAGCACCAAGCACCATGCTGGGCAACACAGTGGGCAGGCAATCAATGCGAGGGAAATCGGAAGGTGTGCCTGTTATCAAGCTGTCATTTCAGCCCCAAACCCACCTTTCTTTGTTCTGCTCATGGTGCAACACGAGTGGCTGGGAATCCGCGAGCCTATTTCTGAGCTGCCAGCTGGCTCTTGCTAGCCTTGGCCACTAGAGGGAGACCACGAGGCTGGAGGGGAAGAAGGGTCTTGGGCTTTCGCTTCTGCTTGTTCACCCCAGCAATGGCCCTTCATCCTGGTGGCAGTCTCCAGTTTCTTCCAGCACCCAGAACCAACCAAGGAGTGCCCCTTCCTCGGGGGTGGGG
>PVIY010047019.1:0-18114 GCA_004026745.1 Myrmecophaga tridactyla
TCGACTCTGTTTGGAATCTCTCAGCCATTGACACTTAGTCTCATTTCGCTCTTCCCCCTTTGGTCGAGAAGGTTCTCTCAATCCCTTGATGTTAATTCTCAGCTCATTCTAGGGTTTTTTTCCGTCCCTTGATGCTGAATCTCAGCTCATTCCAGGATCTCTGTCCCACGTTGCCAGGAAGGTACACATCCCTGGGAGTTAAGTCCCACGCAGAGAAGGGGAGGGTGGTGAGACTGCTCATCATGTTGGCTGGAGAGAGAGGCCACATCTGAGCAACAAAAGAGGCCCTCCTGGGGGTGACTCTTAGGCCTAAATTTTAAGTAGACTTGACCTATCATTTGTGGGGTTAAGTTTCATATGAACAAACCCCAAGACTGGGGGCTCAGCCTATAGCTTTGGTTGTCCACACTGCTTGTCATTATAATTTTAATTGCTTTTCTTTGATGACTAATGGAGGTTGGAGCAGCTTTTCATATATTTATGATCATTGGAGTCTTTTTTTAGTGAAGTGCCCATTCAGGTATTGTGTCCATTTTTCTTCTAGGTTGCCAGTAGAAAAGATTGATTGATTTGTAGAGAAGATCTTAAAATATTCTAAAATCAGGCTTAAATATCTTTTTCCAATGTGATTTATCTTTTCACTCTTATGGTGTTTTTTTTTTTTTTAATATTTTTGAGATATCCACATGTACCTTTCCATCCATAGTTTACAATCAGTGGCTCACAATCTTGTCACATAGTTCTGTATTCATCACCATGATTATTTTTAGGACATTTACATTATTCCAGAAAAAGAAATAAAAAGAAAAAAGGGGAACCCCATATATACCATACCCTTTACCCCTCTCTCTCTCATTGGCCACTAGTTTTGCAATCTACCCAATTCTTTTACCCCTTATTCCCACCACCCGAATTATTTATGTTTTTGTTCTTTTTTATTTTTCACTTTTTTTTATTGTATAGTATAACATATGTACAAAGCAAAGAAATATATAGCAATAGTTTTCAAAGCACTCTTCAACACGTAGTTACAGGACAAATCCCAGAGTTTATCATGGGATACCATAAGATCCTCTCAGATTTTTGCTTCTGCTGCTCCAGAATATATGAGGCTAGAGGGCATAAATACTTTTTTATCATCACAGTCGATTTTTTTTCCTTTTTTTTGTGCAAAATAATATATATATGAAAAAGCTATAAGTTTCTAAACACAGCGCCACAATTAGTTGTAGAACATATTTCAGATTTTGACATGGCTTACAGTTTCACAGTTTTAGGTTTTTACTTCTAGCTGCCTTAAAATACTGGAGGTGAAAAGAGATATCACTTTAATGATTCAGCAGTCGTATTCATTAGTTAAATCCTATCTTTTCTGTATAACTCCACCATCATCTCTGATCTTTCCATACCTCTTACTGGGGTTGTTTGGGCTATGGCAATTCTAAATTTTTCATATGGGAAGGGTCTGTCACTAATATGGGATAGGGAGGTGAAACTATGTGATATTCTGGAAAGATTGGGCTAGGTTTCAGGAGTTATCTGGACCAGGGACCCATCTGGAGGTTGTAGGTTTCTGAAAAGTTACTCTAATGCCTGAAAGCCTTGTGGAATCTTATATATTGCCCTAGGTGTTCTTGAGGATTAACTGGAATGGTCCTGGTTGGGTAGGGGTTGGCAGGTTATGATAGGTAGCAAGGTCTACCTGAAGTTTGTGTAAGAGCAACTTCCAGAGGAGCCTCTTGACACTATTTGAACTCTCTCTGCTACTGATACTTTATTAATTACACTTCTTTTCCCCGTTCTGTTCAGAATGTAATTGTTGATCCACAGTGCCAGGTCTGGATACATCCCTGGGAGTCATCTCCCACGTCACCAGGGAGACTTTCACTGCTGGATGTCATGTCCCATGTAGAGGGGAAGGCATAGCCTATTGATTTGGGTGTCCCTAAAGTTTGACACATTATCAGGGGATTCCCTGATGGTAAGGTTTAATAGTTCCATAATTTTTCTCCCATCCCTCAGGGGACTGTTCTGTTGGGGTTTTTTTTGCTTTTTGTATTTAAAAGGCCAGGTTAGTAGGTATGTACACATTTAGAATTGTTTTACTTTTTGGTGAATTTAATCATTAATCTTTATAAAGTATTACTCTTTATCTCTTAGTAAAGAGTGAAATGCCCTTTGCCCTTTAGATTTTAAAATCTAATTTTCATTTTTATGGTAATTTAACATACTTTGAATTCTGAATTTTGGTTATCGTATTAATTTGGTTCTTTTTAAATTGTGTCATTTTTCAAAAGTTATTTCTTTCTCAGAATCTTTGTTCATGTCTTTTATCTTCTTTAGGCATAGTAAGAATCGTATTTTGAAAAGTCTGTTTCTGATTATTAGTACATTCAAAGCTCGTTTGGATCTTTGCTTCTGCTAGCTTTCATTCATGTTGTCCTGTGTACCTGGTAATATTTGGTTGTATTGTTGGATATTGTCTTTGAAAATTATTTATAGAAATACATTAAGGACTAGATTAGGATGATGTTCTCTCCATCCATAATGATTTGCATTTTTATTTGCTAGGGGCTTTAGTACATCAGCAGTCTAGTATCGCCTTCATATGATGTCAGAGATTGGGATTTTTCTGGGCCACCCTGAGGTTTGGAAACTAGGCTGCAGGCTGTTTTATTTCTAAGTTACTCCTCTCCTAAGTGATAGGCCATTCGGTTTGCAGCCCAGGTTGTCGAGGGTTACCTGAGCCATTTACACTGGGACTTCTGAATCCAGTACGCATCCCTCTAGCTTCAAGAGGCTGTCAGAAGTGATTCTCAGTAACTTGCTTGTCCTTTCCCAGTGTATAAATCACTTTAGGGCAAAAGTAGAGCAGTTGCTGCAGGCTCATCTCTGTTCTCTTATGTTTCTTGACTTTGTGATTATTCTCTACCTTCTTAGCTCTCTGATGTTTCCAAGCAGACATTCTTTTAAATTATGTCCAGCCTGTTCCATTGCCATCAGCAGAAGGGGAGTTGGTCTGAATTACCTAGTTTGGCCATTATTACCTCCTTTTTAAAAGCATCTTTTTAAAGTTTTAGGATAAAGAAACTGTGTTAGGTCTTTAGAACTCATCTGTTTCAGCCTCATTCATTACTGGTCAGTGAAATACAGGTTTATTGATCACCTGCCATGTGCCCAGCATCATGCTGTATATATTATGTAGATTTTAAGGAAATGAAAGATATAGTGTTCCTTAGATTTCAGGAGTTTAACTGGGGACACACAGAAAATTAAATAAGATATTGGTGATGGTGTCAAGAGTAATGGCAGAGTTAATAACTCAGTGAGAATTAAAGACAGTAAGTTCTGGGTGTTCTAGGGAAGGCTGGAGGGAAGGTGGGACTTGCGGAGGGGTAAAGGAACACATTATAATGAGTTTTAAAATGTCTGGTATACAGGCAGATAAAGGTGTACAGGCTTATTGAGCTGTAGTTAGCCCTACATGGAGTGATTTCTTCTTCATTTGGTCAGTGTTTGCGGCCAGGGATGAATAACCTGCCGGTGCGTCAGGACCAGAATTTAGATCTGCTAACTCTGCCCAGGCTGTTGATGTTACTCTGCCCTCTAGGAAAAGGCACTGCTGACCTTTTGCCATAGCTTTAATTTTTAGAACAGTTTTAGCTTTGCAGAAAAATTGCAAAGACCTCTCTCTTCATATGTGGTTCAAAGGCTTCAGCATCTTCAGGTTGAAGAGTTTACAATTTTTTTTGTAATACTCTTTTTTTTTTCTTAACCATTTTTATTGTGGTTAACATATATGCAACACAAAATTTCCCATTTTAACCACTTGTAAGTGTACAGTTCAATAACAGTATCACTTACATTCACCATATTGTGCCACCACCTTTGCTTACCAAAACTTTTTCATCACCTCAAACAGAAACTCCTTATCCATTAAGGAATAACTCCCCATTCTCCCTACAGCCAGCCTTTGGTAACCTGTAATCTACTTTGTAGATATTTCATATATATGAGGTCATATAATATTTTAGTCCTTTTGATTTGCATTTCCCTAATGGCTAAGGATGTTGAGCATTGTTTCATATGCTTACTGGCCATTTATAAATCATTTTATGAGAAATGCCTATTCAAATCCTTTGCCCATTTTAGAATTTTGCTGTTTGTCTTTTTGTTGTTGTCATACAGTTTTTATATATTCAGATACCAAACCCTTGTCCAATATATGATTCCAAATATTTTCTCATTCTGTTCTTTTCAGTGTCTTTGATAAGTCCTTTGATGTACAGGACTTTTTTTTTAATTGTGAAATATAACATATATACAAAAAAGCAATAAATTTCCAAGAAGATTTTGATAAGTAGTTATAGGACAGATTTTAAAGTTTGGTATGGGTTAAAGTTCCACAGTTTTGCACGAGAGTTTTTAATTTGATGAAGTCTAGTTTTTCCTTTTTTTTTTTCTTTGGTTGCTTGTGCTTTTGGTGTCATATCTAAGAATCTGTAGCCTAATGTAAGGGCGTGAAGCTTTCCCTTATGTTTTCTTCTGAGTTTTTTTTTTTTGATTCAAGTGAGATGCTTTTAATAGATTTAGAATTGTAGAGCTCCATATTCAGGATTTATTTATCACCTAACATATCAACGTTCAGAAATCCTGACTAAAAGAAGCCAAACCAAAAACCAACGCACTCAGCATTAACAGACACCTCTTTCCTTTTAGTAGAATTTTACTTTAAATATTGAAAAGAAAAAAAAAAACTCTAATAGGTTAAAACAAGTCAGACGCCCAGTCTACACAGATAAAACTTTTACAAAGGTCAATTGAAGTAATCCAGAGCTAAAACTGAATTGTGCAGATTTCAGTGTAGTTATCAGTCATATAATAGAAACAAAAGTCAGTTATATACAGACTAGGCAAGCCCTCTATAGAAATGTGCCCCAAGGAGCATTAATCTTTGTTTTGTGCCATCCTGAAGACTTGCACAATTTATTTTTCAGACATTTTTAATAGTGTGTATTCTGAACCATGAGGTAATGCTTTGGTACTATTCATATAGAATCACTTATCATGAAGCCTTGCCATTTCCCCAAGAGGAGCTTTGCTTTTGCTTTAGAAGTCTCATATAAATTATAATCTTTATCAAATATTAATATGGAGGTGACACAGAATGCCACATATACAGTCAAGTTACCTCTCTGTATATTTAGTAATTACTTTTTCTTTCAAGGTATTTGCACTGGAAAGCTTAGTCTGTCCTGCTTAATATTCAGCAGTACAGGTTTGAATAATCAGAACCTTGGCAAGACCTTAATATTTCAAAATTATTAACACATATCTCTAGGGGCAAGTCCATGTCATTGAACTATGACAAATTTACTATCATGAGGGAAAACAGGTGTAACCAGCTGTCTTAAAAAATGCCCCAACCACTACTTCTCAATGTAGAAAACACTAAAACTACATATGGTTTATCATACAGCTAATCCCATCTCTGTCCCCTGAAATTCCCCCAGTTTCATTCATGAGAAGGGGATTAAAAAAAAAAAAATTCAGCTTCTCTATGAAATACTCAGCATCTTAAATGTTATATACACTTCTCTTTTTCTTTTAGTAAGCTAGACACTGGCTTCAGAGTTTATGGAACTAGGGGGAAAATAACCCATTCAAAACCATTTAGATATTGTCTTTTGGCAGAATAGCAAGTATCCAAGTTAAAAATAAGAGAGTCGCTTTGTTGCTTTGTTGTCTTTCCAAGAAAAAAAATTTTTTGTTTTATTCTCCTTCTACATATAAACCTCACCACTCCTGAGTGGAGATGGGTGGAGGCTCTGGCCCTGCTCCTCTGGCTTCTCAGCAGCTGTTTTCTTATTGCTGCAGCAAGGCTCGAATAGGTGTATGTCATGAGGACTTCCCCAAAACAGCCTTTATAGATAAATAATCCCACAACATATTTTCTGTCTTTTCTAGTATGTGAGATCTAAAAAGGAAAAGACTGGTGTAGAACCAGAAGCCATCTCAGTATCTGAGCCATCATCTGACTAGTTACTGTAACAAGGAGATTGGGCTGGGGAGGCACTTGAGCTGGTACTGTGGACATCAGAATTGTGACGTTTAAATTCTTTCTGCAGTTTACCAATCTGGTTGCTTTTTATCCTGTTTCCAGAAAGAGTTTTCACTTTCTTTGGTTTCAATGTAGTTTTTAAACTGGGTCCAGCCCTTGCATCTACCACGTGATTCCAGTTTTTTTTGATCCTGCTGGCAGCTTCTTCCATCTTTTCATAAGCAAGACACAGGCATTGCAGATATCTCCTGAATGAGTTTCTTGCAACCCAAAACAGCTCTGGAAGTCCTTTTCATAGTGTTTACTGTCAGAAAATCTAGAACTGGAGGATTTAGCCCTGCAAATACAGCGGCACTCTGTACTTCGGTGCATCTTTGGTTTGTGAAAACCAAACATCTTTTCCTCTGGGCAGTAGTCTTCCAAAAGCAGCCGTTCCATGCACAATAACGTTCCCAAGGTGTGGCGTGCACACCAAGCCAGCCCCCTCCGGTCGCTCCCTCCTCCTCAACTGCCTTGTCTAGAAAGATTGTCTCCTGCAGTTCTGCAGTTGCTACCGCTGGCTGGGAAGGTGTAGATTCCACTTCCCCTCTGAGCACCTCTTCTAAGAGTTTTATGGTTTTAGTTTCTTAGTTTTAGTTTGTTGGTTCATTTTGAGTTAATCATTGTATGTGATGTGCGATAGGGGTGTACTACTCTTTTGTAGGGCCCAACATTTTGGTTCTCAGATAACCTCATACGAAAAAATCTGAAATGCTAGTAAAATGCCAGTATGATCACATGTAGGAATATTTTGAGAGTATGTTGTAACTTTTTAGAGTCATTGCTGTCAGATAATCTCAAAACATTTTAGATCTTTGCTTATGAAATTTGTTACTTATTCTTTGAGGGTAGTATGAATTCTTGTAATTGCCAGTTAAGAGGTGAAAAGTTTGAAGATGAATTACAGGAGGAAATATAGAGTAAGCTGCTGGCTTCTCCTAAGGCTCCTAAGAGCCTGGTGTAAACCAGTGGCTGCTTTTCTGAAAGGTTAGGGAGAGAAGTCCATGTCCTTGATGGCCAGGGGGTGCAGGGCCTGGGGAGTCTCTTTCTGGTTCACTCCCCTGCTTACAGCCTTTGGTCCCTGAAAACCCTGTAGCTTTCTGCACTTTTCTGGTGGCTGGAGGCTCGGCTCCATCCTCTAGGACTCGAGAAATGGAGGATTTTTAAATTTTCCCTTCTGCTTTCCTTTCCCGTTACCTCCTTAGCTTCATGTCTTGCCATCCCTGACCAGTTCATGCTCCGGGTCTCCTGCCAGGGTGCAGGGAATGGCTGTTGTTCAGCCTGTCTCCCTCCGTCCCAGGCCTGGCATGTAGAGACTTTGGGCAAACATCTGTTATAGGGATAAATGTGTATGTGAAAATAAGTATTGGTGTAGGTTAACATTAAAGCTCAATTTTTGAGAAAAAAGAAAAGACATTTTTGGAGATATTCTTGATATATGTATTCTGAGAGTGTCCTAAGTCATATTATGAGGTTTGCATGTACTTAAAAGAGGACGCTTTTGACAACTCTCTTCTGAGGACTATGTATCAGAGCTTTGTTTTCAGGCACTGCCCTCACGGCTCCCAGCACTTCCGAGGATTTGAAATGACCTAATCCTTCAGAAACCATCAGAGGTGCAGCTCTCAACTGGGCAGAGCAGATTCCCAGGACAGCACTTGGGAGGCTTCCCCTTGACCCTACAGGGCTCAGGTCCTGGCACTCTCCCTTTGATGGGAAGATACATGTATGAGGACACATATATATATGAGGACAACGAAGAGAGAATAATACACAGAACCCATTTTGTCTGTTTTTTTTGTTTATGCCATCTTTGATCCCCTTACATCCCCCGGAGATAGCTAGTTTGTTTCCATTTGCAGATGAAGAGGCTAACTGAGGGCACAGGGAGGCCCACCATCCGTCCCAGTCACTCAGGTCACTCGGTCCTGCTGGTGGCTGACGCCTCCCCTCCTTACACTGGGGCTGCGGCTGAGGGTGGATTAGACAACCCAGCAGCCGGTTTGCTGCTTTCTGGCACCCTTTCATCCTGGTGGCCTGGTTACTCCTGCCTACTTCTCTGGGGCTTAGCTGCATCTGCCAATCCAACCCCATTGAAACTGGTTGTGTGTAACCTTTTGAAACTTTCCAGTCTAGGCCTGCTCTGGTCAAACCTATCCAGTGAGCCTTATCCTGGAAAAGCTTGAAGTTGGTGCTCCCCCATATTCCACTAAGAGGTTGACAGACATGTGCTGCCATCTCTAAAAATATAGTAGTCCTCACACCTGAGTCATGATTTATAAAGAGATGTGGGGAGAACCCACGACATCGTTTTCAAAAATGCTGTATTCTGGCCTCAGAAGCAATGTTCTCTCCTATAAAAATCATCTCAGTATCTTGAAGTAGCCAGTCGTTCGCAGGGAAACTTTATGTGTCGTGCTTATTGTTGTTAAATACAAAGTCCTGCAGTTTCTGCTTTCCGCGGTTGCAAAGTAGGGGCAGGCAGTTTACTAGGAACGATCACTACTGTCGCCTGCTTGGTACAGCCATTCCCTTTTCCTGTAAAGACTGGACCATGTTGCTTGCTACACACTGTGAAACTATGTTACCGTTGATTGCATGTGAAGTCACGCGCGTCTGCATACACCCTATTACAGACTTGAGATAGTAAAAGACCCATAGTCGATAGCGAGGAAACACCCAGCAAGCACATAAATTCTTTGGTGCATGGAAACAAATGAAATTCCGTACTTACAAATATTTTCATTGCAGGTCGTGAAAGACAAATATATAACTTACATAACAAACTGTGGGATTCAATTTATAACTTGCAATGTTGAACTGACTTTTAAATTACATGACTAATGGAAAAGAAGAATTTCATTTTTCCAAAAATTGCACCGAAATAAAGCAAAGCTTTAGTTGATGCGGATGTGTTGTTTAGGTGTTAGCAGTACTGCCCTCACTAGACGCTCATTGGACAGTAGCGCAACCCCAAGAAAAGGATGGTTGGTTGTAAGTAGGCGTGTGCTGCAAGCAGGAAACACCAATACCAGGTAGGGTTATGGCGACTACGTCGCGTGTCCCTCCCTAGTTGCACAGTAGCTAGTGCAGCTCCAGCGACCGCATCCTCCAACACGAACCACCTACTCCCTGTTTTCCGAGATGCTGCATGGCCTCGGAGTTGCCGCTTGCGTCTACCCAGAAGGCCACGCGCCAGCCGCGAGGTGATTTGCATACGAGCCTCTCCGGGGCGGAGCCTTCTGGGGGCGGGGTCGCGCGCTCCTGGACAAGCGGCTGGCGCCCGGCGTTGGGGGTCGCATTGCAGTTGCTATTTATTTTTGTTTCTTGGCCTTGGACAACTGTAAACACCTCTTTCTGTGCAAGCGCATTGTTCTTGATAGCCAACCAGTTTAATCCTTCCAGCTGGCATGCGCTCTGACGGCTCTCAGACGGGGTCTGAGCCGGCGATGTGGAGACTTCCTCGCGGCCGGTGGGCGGGGCCGCGGGGCCTCAGGCAGCCTGCTGACCGACTCCCGCTGTTTCCCGTTGCAGGTGGTCCTTCTGGGCGTGGACATCCTGTCCGCGTTGGTTTCCCGGCTACAGGATCGGTTCAAGGCGCAGATCGGCACAGGTGAGCGGCGGCAGGTGCGACAGAGACCCCAGACACCCTAGACTCTCCTCCCGCCAGCCCCCTTTCCCCCAGTCTCTTCACTCAGGCCCCCGCACCCCCCAGCTTCTCCCGCGGTTGCCCCAGTTCCTCCACTGAGCTCCACCTCTACCCACACCTCACGCGCCCCAACCCCATTCCTCAGTCATCCCCCCCACCCCAGCGGGGACTGCCCTGCTTGCTGTCTTCCCTCCCCTCCCAGACTCGCCCCATCACTGGCCTAACTGCTCTTGTTGACCTTTTAACTCCTTTAGTTGCATGCCTTTCTCTCAGCTTCTTGGGAAGCCTCCGTGTTCTCATATAAAGTATTACTACTAATTCTTTTATGTCTTGTAAAAATTAGATATCATTACCTTTTGGTGCTGGCGAGTTATATTTGTCTATCTTCCTTTCCTTTATCGAGAGGCCGTTTTCTTTGAGAAGCCCTATAAAACTTATGCAGTGGTATTTTTTCCCCAGAATATTGGTGGCATTATTATTTTCACTTAGATTGTAATTTTCATGTACAAGCCTTCTACAAATGCTCACTCTTATTTGGAAAGGAAAACAATTCGTCACAAAATGAAAGAGAAATAAATCACAGTTTTCATAGATTTAGGCATTCTATGTTCCCTGACATCTGGAATTTCATGATGGCCTTGTGAACACTGACCTCTATCTGTGCAAGCACTGCCTTGTAGAATTTGTCCATTTCAGTTGGTCCATTTGTGTTCTTTGTGGTCCATGAGCTCCTTTAGATGAGGTCATGAATTCTTTCCCCATTCTGGCACTGAGTAACTGTTTCTCCTCCTGCAAATAAGACAACCCTTAGTTTTAGAAATTTGGTATTTTAATACTGTTCCATTTTTCTCGTCAATTAGCTGAACGACTCAGGGCTGTTTATTATTTTAAAAGGTTTATAGACTCTCGGTAGAAGTAGAGTAAGCTGCCTTCTATGGGGCACTAGGTAGACAGTCTGTACCTGGGGTGGGAGTGGGGGCGGGCTCAGTTGGACCTGTGCACATAGAAATGTTAGTAAAATTAAAAATAAAGCGCGGAAGTGAGAAATAGATGGCTCCTTAAATGCTTGCCCTTTCTACCCTCAGTTGAAGTACTGGAGCCCCTCTTTGTTAGCTGAATTCCATTTTGTATTGATCCTTTCCTTCTGAGATGGTCTGCTAGCATTCATTTCTGTAGTATTTCACCTGCTTGGAAATTTGTTGGGGCTGGTGGAGGCATGTGGGTTGAGGGGGAAGACAAACAGTATGTCTGTTTACATGAAGGATCTTTCAGATTTTTGTAGTAACTCTCACAGGTGTCAGTATATGAGCCAGGATTGGTGGTTTGAGAATGACATACATCATTTCATCCAGGATTTTGTCTTCCCAGTAATTGAAGTATCAACAGTGGGTGACTACAACTCCCCAAAAGAGGTCTCCATTTGACCACTTTGCCTTTTGCTTTCCAGTATTGCCAAGTTTAATAGACAGACTGGGGGATGCTAAGGACTCTGTGAGGGAGCAGGACCAGACTCTGCTGCTAAAGATCATGGATCAAGCTGCTAATCCCCAGGTAAGCAGGGAGAGTGCTCAGTATGTGTAGTTGTATGAACCGTAGTTGTATAAACATTAATTGCAGCTCCTGATGAAAAGGATGGTTTCTTTTAAGCTGCCCTATTACAGGTAAAAATTAACCTAGCATTTTATCACCCCCCTTCCCCCCCCAGCACAACATAGGATATTTAAACAAACAACAGGGCATAATTTAAACAAATTAATATATTTAGCATTGGTTTAATCTGCTAGCTAATCTTGAGCTAATATACATGATTGACTTTCTCTTTTTCTGAAAAGAGGCAGCTGTGGCTGCCCACAGTCCTGGTTTGAGCCTTGGTCCATACCTGCTGGTGAGCTGGGCCTGTTAGAGAGGCTACATAATAATCCTATCTTCCAGGACACTGTCTGTTGTAAGGGTGAGGGCAGGCTCCAGAAAAGCCACCCCAAAGAAAATAAAATCTAAACTGGGCATTGGGGGGCAGAGGGGGGGTGAGGGTGTGGAGAGAGGGAGGGCATGTTTGTAGGTTGGTGGGACCAATAGGAGGATGTGGTCTTTGGCAAGTCCCTGAGCCTCTTGTAGCCTCATCTTCACCCCTGAGACAGGGACGTTATGCTTTCTTTTCAGGGTTGTTGGGACAATTAAGTGCAATGGTGTGTTCTGACCATTTTAAATTACTGTAAACTATAAGCTGCCAGTTTTCAGTATACTAGTGAGAGGATTAAATGGGTTGGTAGAGGGAAACTAATTGGGTATCTATTGAGGGGAACGCCTGCTCTTGGTCCCTCACCAAAAGAAAGGCCACAGGAATCTCCTCTTCTTTTATCTGCTCTTTGTTGCCTGCAGTACGTTTGGGACAGAATGCTGGGAGGCTTCAAACACAAGAATTTCCGCACACGAGAAGGCATCTGTCTCTGCCTTATTGCAACACTCAATGCGTAAGTCTGGGCTGAACTAAAATTTTCACTTGGGTGAGCTTTTTTTTTTAACGTTGATTTTGAAATCATTACAATTTGTAGGGAGGTGCAAAGAAGTGTACAAGGAGAACACATGTACTTTTCACCCAGCTTCAACACTGCTGACCTCTTGCATTTGATTATAGTATACTCAGTATCAGGATATTGATGTGGGTACCGTCCACAGGTTTCTCCATGTACATACACACTGTTTGTGTCTGCACGTGCACGTGTGCGTATGCAGGTCTGAGCGCTCACCACATGTGAGAGCCCATGTAGCCATCCCTACAGTCAAGATAAAGAATGCTGGCCACCGCCAGGCCTCCTCCTGCTATAACCCCGGGCAGCCACGACCCTCTTCTCCTCCTCCGGGTTTTTGTTGTTGCAAGTGTTATATAAATGGAATCAGAGGGTATGTAGCCTTTTGAGACAGGCATTATTCTACTCAGCCTAGTGCCCTTGCGGGTTCACACGTGTCGTTACCTACGTCGTAACCATAGTTCATGTCTTCTGTCACTGAGCAGTAGTCCATAGTGTGGATGTGTCATGGTTTGGTTACCATTTCCTTGTTGAAGAACGTGTGGGTCGTTTCCAGTTTGGGCTGTTGCACATAAGGCAGATGTGAATTTGCACACATGAGTTTCGGCATGAACATGAGTTTTCATTTCTCTGGGATAAATGCCCAAGGATGCAATTGCTAGGTCATCTGATAAGTTTGTTTTTATTATTATGTTTAAAAGAAACAACCAAACTGCGGTGTAGAGTACCTTTGGCATTTTACATTCCCAACAGCCACGTGCAGGTGGTCCAGTTTCTCCACTTTTCACCAGGACTGGGCGTTATCACTGATTTTTATTTTGGCCATTCTGACATGTGTAGTGATATCTTCTCATGGTAATAATTTGTATCTCCCTGGTAACTGTTGATGTTGAGCACCTCTGCATGAGCTTATTTATAGGAAGAGGCATTTTTAAATTAATTTAAAAATTAAATTTTTTAAATCAGAAAAGGTTCCAATCACTTTTTCTGATTATGAAAGTACATTTCATAGAAAAACTTATATAAGAGAAAAATAAAAATCATCTGCTATTCCACCACCAGAAGGTAATCACTGTTAAAATAGGTGCATTTTATTCCAGCCTGTAAATTAATATACTTTTAAATGCAAAATTGAGGTTATACTGTTTATATTACTTTATAAATGGTTTCTCTTAAGTTGTAATCATTTTTCAAAGCTGCTAAGTTTGGTCATGCATATCTGAAGCTTTAAAAAAATGTCTCTAGCCTTTAATCACAGTAGTTCTACTTCTAGGAATTTGTGCTAAGGAAGTAATCAGATTGACAAAGAGATTTGTGTTCATAAAGGATATTCCTGACAGCAGCGTCTATGCAGGTGGAAAGTGTAGATAACTTAAATTTTCAGCAGTAGGGCAGTGCTTAAAGTGTATAGTTGGAATGCATAGTGTCTCATGTAGCAGCTGTTTTTATTTTTAAAATTTATATATAGGGGTGGCTGCCGTGGCTCAGCAGGCAGAGCTCCGACCCGCCATGCTGGAGGTCTGGAGTTCGATCCCTGGTGCCTCCTGCCCATATGCAAATTAAAAAAAAAAATTTATATATATATTTAATTACAGAAGTTGTAGGTTTATGGAAAAGTCATGCCATGCAAGCACGTGTAATCTGAATGTCAACTGTAACAGAGGGTTAGAGATGGGGAGATAAGTAGAAACCCTTGAGCCCTGTGCAGTTCATTTGAGTACACTGGGTTGGGTAAGACAGGAGTAACAAAACGGTAGTACAGACAGGCAGATGTGGGGGCACGCAGGACCGTGGAAGGCTGGGGCTCTGGCTTGGCCTTAAGGGGTTAGGGCCAGATGGGAGAGGGCCGTCCCAGTGAGGCCAGGAAGAGTACTTGAACCGGCGTGTGCGATGTGTGCAAAGGCGCTGGCGTGGCATGCTTATTATTTTGGAAGTAGCTTAGACGTGAAGGAGGGCGTCATGGGGTGCAGGTTGGTGACAGGGATGGGGGATGGAGTGCGTGCAAAGGCCTTTCCTCCTTGTCCTCACTAACAGTAACAAAATCCTTTTGTTTTTAGCTCTGGCGCTCATACTTTAACACTAAGCAAGATTGTGCCACATATATGTAACTTACTTGGAGATCCAAACAGCCAGGTAAGTGTCCTGTAGTGAGAAAGAAAATCCTGGGAAAGAAATCGTGGGTTGTGTGGACAGTTAAAATGCACTTTGGAATTCTGTGTGCTTCTGATGGGAGTGTGTGGGGGGGGGTCATTTTCATAGAGCTCTGATTGTCGTGGAAGCTGGAGCTAACCATTAGCACTTATGAACTGTGCCTGGTAAATGTGGTACCTGCTGTGCTCTTTTTGGGGAAATCCTCTGGACCAGCCTCTAGGGTAACATTGCCGTGGCTGCAGCCAAGGGGGTTTGGGTAGTCGGGGGGGAGTATGCAATCCTAGTGACTGAAGTCAGGCACTGCTTGCCTCTGGAGGGTGGGGGCCGTTGATTGGAAAGGGCCCTAAGGGAGCTCTCCTGAGGGCATGGAAATGGCCTATATCTTGCTTTAGGTGTTCTTACACTGGTGTATATAACTGTCAGAACTCCCTGAATTGAACCCGTAAGAACCCTCCATTATTTTATGTGAATTTTCCCCCAGCTAAAAGAAAAAGCCACTTCCTTGGTGCAGTGGTTGGAGAGAAGTTGGTAATTTGTGAGATAAGTTCAATTCTGATTTTTATCACCAGAAATCATTATTTTTATTATGGAATTAGCTCATACAAACTGATAAGGTAAACACTTCATTAGATAAAGGGGCAGGAAATAGCAACAGTAATGTACAAAAGAAATACGTATGGAAAACAGCCATCTCATTTCATATCTTGCTTGATAATTGCCAAATTGTCCTCCAAAGAGGTTGTGCCCAAGCGCTGCTTCCACTTAATTCACACCAGCTCTTGGATCCCACCGAGTCTGAATACCTCTAGTTCTCTTAGCCCTCTATCCACCTCCATTTCCTTACCCCATTGCCTTTCATTCCAGGTGTACTTTCTCAGCCTCCCTGCCCTTCTGCCTGCCTGCTCTCAGCCTGTTTTCTGGCCTCCCTTGCTTGCACTTATTTTCTTCTTTCCACTCCTTCTCATCCAGCCTGAATTGAAAATATGATATTAGAAATATAAGTTTTGTTTACTGGATCATATTTTGTACTCCACATTAATTTAAAAATAACAATGACCTAGCTTATCTTTAAAAAGCTTCTAAATTATCAAATATTTGGTCTTTTTTTCACTTTTGGTCTGGTCTTCATTATTTGTCTTCTGTGGGAAAAGTCCTTTATAGAGGTCACACCTGTGACCCTTGCTGCTGCCATGTGATGCCCTTCGGTACAGCAGAACTCGGCTGGTTGAAGTTCCTACCCCGGTTCAGAACCTCTCAGTACCCAGGCAGGTGGTACAAGTGTCCGCTGGGCCTGTGGGGGGCAGCAGAGCACACGGACATTGTGCAGGTCGTCAGCGTTGGACAGTGTCCAAACTCTGGTTTGGGGAGGGGGCAGTACCTGCAGTTGGCATTCAGTTTGCAGCATTTCACACTGAAGTACACCTCACTGCAGCCTGTCTTCCCTGCAGTTTCTAGAATCTAGCAATTCCCCCTCTTCTCCCCCCTTCTTCCCCCTTTTCTTCTCCTTCCTCTTTTTCTTCCACATCCCCGTACTGAGAGCTTCTGCTGGGGGCCTGTCTTGTCAGAGAAGAGACTTGGGCCGGTACTGGCTTGATTTTGTTTCTGAGCCTCCCACTTTGTTTATGTAACCGAGGCAGATGACGTCCCCTAGAGGAAAGCCTGGAAGGAACATCTCGTCATCCAAAGACCCTCTGTTGACTGATGCCCTGCTTGAAGTGTCATTTATCCCGTGTAGATTTTGAGACACCAGGAGTGTGGAGTGTTGGGGACATTTAGCGTTTTGAATCACTTTCTCTCTCATCCTTGAAATTATTCAAATAGCCTCTGTCTGATCCAGCCCAGCTTTTCCTTCTTCTTGAACTTTTCCTCATTGAGTGAGCCTTCTCCGCATTTGCTAGCCTTTGAGTCCCTAGAGATTCTGTAGAAAAGAGGGGGAAAGGGACTCATCTGTGTTTGTTCTGGATTACTCTGGATCACCCCTTTGCATCTAGAAAAGGGGTTAATTTGTAAGGTCTCCTTAGAGAGCTTAGTAAGGCTTTTCCTTGTTTTAGAAATAGGACAAATTAATGAACAGCCACAGTCCACATTCTGAAAATGTTGATGCAATTTTTTTCTTATTTTTAACTTTCTATTTTAAAATAATTTTAGACTTAAAGTTACAAGAATAGATTAAGAGAGTCTGTATATCCTTTGCCTAGTTTCCTTTGTTCCTAACGTTTGGCCATTTTTGCCTTTCATTCTCTCTCTCTCCATATATATATATATATAAGTCTTTGATCTATTTGAGGTATGTTGTAGTTATGTCCTTTTAGCCCTAACACTTCAGTACCTACTTTTTTAAAAACTAGGACATACTCCTGTCTAACCACGGTTATATCCATCAACTTCCAGAAACTAACTTCATAAAAATCTACAATTTAATCCACCAACCAGTTCAGATGTTTTAATTCACCCTCAAATGTCCTTAGGATAACAGGACATTTTGGTCCAGGACCCAATCCAAGATGACGTGCTACATTTGTTTATCGTGTTTCCCTTTAGTTGTTCTCAGACTGGAGCATTCCTCAGCCTTTTCTTGTTTGATTCAATTGTTTCTGAGACATTAAAATAGAATTGCAACTTGAGAGCAATTTAACGTCCTGTTTTAAAGCTGCCAGATGGTAGAGTATATTTAAATGTTGAGATATCTGGTGGAGTGCAAGAAGCCTGGATTCGGGCACGAGCCTGGCTTGGGTCCCTGGTTTGCCACTTCCCAGCTAAGTGCTTTTGGTGAGCACGTGGGCCTTGAGCCTCAGTTTGTCCATAAAGTAGGGACAGGTAAGTGCTTAGAAAAAGTGCTCTGTAGAGTGCCTTTCCTTACGGGCTGGCTTGATCACCCGGGGCCAAGTTCTTAGCGGTGTCTTTACAGTCTGAGGTCAGCGGAGATGCTGTGATTCCTTGCGGGTGTCATGCTCCACCACACTGCAGAGAAACTCTTAGGGGTCCAGGGTTTAAAAATATAAAAACACTTAATTTTAAGATAGCCTTATGGATTGAATTCTATTTGTGATTGGGATAGCCGTACTTTTCTTATCCCCTCATGAACCAAACAGTGGCAAGCCAAGTGGGGACTATACACCCCACATTAGTGTCACTACTCAAACCTGGAGCTCTTGTCCTGGTTTTTAGTTATCATTGTTGTACTAATATGACTTAAAAGCAAAAGTAGTACCTTTAAACTGAATTGGCACCTTACCTCTGTATATAATCATCATAAAGATTGTGTGAGTTTTATTTATAATTATTGTATGAAAGTAATTTCTCTTACCAGCTGGAAGTGTGTTTAAAGTGTTACGTTGAGCCTGAAATGGAAGCCACCAATTTCAGGCCTTATAGCCTCCTGAGGTGGCTGTGCTCTGAGTGCAGGCCATGGGCGGGAGTGCAGGACCTCTGGTGCTCTTGCAGGTCTCACATCCTAGGCCTGCGTGCCTCCTGTTTTTGAAAATGCTCTTATTTTTTCATTCCTCCGTCCTCTATAAAATGAGACTGGGGCTTAGAGGCAGCTTTCAGTAACCCAGGATCTACGCAGAATCTAGTAAACAGGATCTACAGCTGTAGGTTTTCAAACTGAGCCCTCTGCACACCAGCCTCACTATCCCATCTGCTGCCTTAGGGATGGTTGTCTGCAAGTGCCCACACAGCCTCCT
>PVIY010047020.1:0-18102 GCA_004026745.1 Myrmecophaga tridactyla
CTTCTCTTGAAAAGCTTTTGCAATAGGGGACCAGGATTCCTGGATGGTAACTACCGGCCTGTGTTGAGAAGCAGGTATGTCCATTCAATGTGCATTTGGGTGAAAGTCTGACAGTCCCCAATCACTACGCAGTGTGTCTAGATGTTCTTAAATCATGCTCTCCATAGTCATTAGGCTCTAAATTATGCTATTTGCCTACTTGGATGGCCCTGTTAGCATTTGCATAATTTACCCCAGTCAGGCACAAATGTGTAATGGTGCCTTTAATGAAAAATAGCATTAAAATAGATGTGGCCAGGGATCCTCTATTGGGGATCTTTCAACTTAGTAAAACCAAGTATTTGTAACCCCATGAAAAGTAGGAGAAAATCCTTCCCATTTAAAAAAGGTATTAATTCTTTCTCAGGGTAACCTCTTTCAGCACCATCAGCAATTAAGATCAGACTGAATACTAATTAACCTTTATATATGGGCTTTGGGGCTCAGGCAGGAAAATGTGAAAGGTAAAATAAAATTCTCAATTAAACCCTAAGACAAGTCATTTCTCTTGAGAATTTCTGATCTCTCAGATTTCTAATATGGCCAATTAATTGTTCTTTTTACCTAATGAGATAATAACAAAGACAAAAATCTCTCGACAGAGAAGTTTACCTCAGTCTACCAGACAGGCTCTGGGTTCCCAAAGGACATTCCTTCATAATATTCTTAACTTTGGGATAAATCTATGAAAAGACACATGTTTGGGCTTCCTTTAACTTGTAAGGTTTCATATATCACCCTAGTTTTCCAATTTTCCTCTTTGGCTATCCAGATAGATATATGTGCTTTTATTTATAAATGCATATAAAAATATATTGTTTTTCTTTATGCTAAAAAAATCCCATATTCTTCATTTTCATGTCCTCAATGTTATTACATATTTATATTATCTATCTGTAATTTCTGAAGGATAGGAAAAAGTAAGAATAAGGAAACATTTTCTTCTGGTCCATTTAAAGAATCATGTGGTATACTACCTAATAGACTAGAATAAAAATCAAGCCAAACTGAAGAAGTCTAAATATATAAAGATATAATTAAAATCCATATTTTTCTATATTCCATTTACTCCATCAGCCTAATATCTTTCTTACACAGATAACATGAGTAACAGGGAGCTGCTGCTCGTTAGAGAAAGGCTTACTATTTCTTACAATGAAAAGAGGTTCCTTTGTGCTTTTTCAAGGTTTCAATTCCTAGTGAATATAAACCATTACTCTAAGCAGAATTTAAAATTTTTTAGATGTCTTAACTTTAGAAACTCTTTAGAGCTGGAATAAAAGCATCTGCTCTATTTGAGTACAAACCAAGCATTATAAAATATAATAAACTACACCTACTATGCTAAATTTCTTCTTTTATCAGACTTAGAAATGATAACTCAATTTAAATCATCTGAGACATATCATTGTCTCAGTTACAGATTATGTTAAATTGCAAGACAGAAATGCTAGGATGACATTCAAGAGACATCCAATAAAAATAATCACTCTGCAGGCAAAATTTCTTCATCAGCACTTTTTACATGTTTAGCAGTATGTTTAAACACATTCATTATGACTTTACAATAAACACCTGCTACTCAAAGAACATATTACAATGAAAAGCTATTTCTGGATTCCTAAGCTCAAGACTTCTGGCTATTTGATAAAACTTTAAAAAACATAATTATTCTATTCATTTAAAGTTTATTTCTGTAAGACCCTAAATCGTGGACCGTCACAATTTTCAACTGCACACATTTGTTACCATATTATTTATTAGGATAAATGCCAAGAAATACAAGTCTACTGACAATAGTAAAATAGCCCACACATGAGTCATTCACATGGATTCTTCATCATATTTACAGCCATGTTTATAAGGGTGATCTTTCATTTCTGGAAAAAACAAACAAATGCACTTAACACGCATTAAAATGCACTACAAAAATACTGGAAAGAAATAATTCCAGGATAATATCTTGTTAAATTGATCTGTAGATCACCCCACTCCCCATCCCACCCCTACCCCCCCCAAAAGAAGATATTTCCAGACGTTATATGTGTGCTTATAACTGATTAATTGTACAGGTTCATAAAATACAGTCTCTTGGTTTCTGAATCATCCATTCTTTTCTAATTTTTATAGAGAGAGGAAGAGACAGAGAGAAACGTTTATCACCCTCGTCATCTGAAAATATGATGTTTATTTTTATGAAAGTATATAGTGAATACACCATAATTTTTTTCTAAAATATTGTTTAAAAAGACTGTCCTTGATTACTTCCAAAAGCAAAATGCAAAGATCTATGTTCTAACCAAATCTTGACCCAATTTAACAATGATTGCTGATTTCCATTATTTATATACATTAAGAGAACAACAGAAGTTCAATACAATCCAAACTAAAGTCTTGAAACATTTAGAATTATATTAATATAGGCTGAAGTTTGCTTGTTCTGCAGGTTTTAAAAAAGGTTTGCTGAGAAAAATTACACTGTAAACAAAGTTTCTGAGGTTAGCCCTAGAGTATTTGAGACAGCATGTTGCTTTCAAGGTACTTGGGACACTTTATCAGAGACAATTATATGAAAGCAGCATATGCTATTTATAAGTAATTCATTTCTTCATTAAAGTGGGTCCCCTAAACTCCTCTAAGACTAAAAATTGTTAATCTCTTATTATTCAAGAAAGTAAATAAATACCCATCCCATCCAAATAATCCACAGCATCCCCAAAATGCTGTCTCTAGTCAGTGAGAGTTCAGATATTTTGTTTTCCTTTTCCTTTATATCTTTCTGTGATGTTTGAAGGTTGTCAGTGAAAAGGTATTATGCATATAAATAAAAAAATACAAATTTTATGATAAAAAAATCTAATAAAGCAAATATGTTTTTCTCTCCAAGAATAATTAAAGTCATTTTAGTAAGATTATATTTTATTTTTTCATACTTAAAGAACCTCCAAAACACATACTCAGTAAAAAGGTAGAGGAAAAAGAACTGTTTTTTTTCTTTAAGTTTGATCTCTGAATTTCTTTAGAACACATTTAGTCTCACCCGACAATGGATGTGTTCTAATCACTACATGTAAATCAAATTTACTCATCAAATCATAGTACGAGTCAATGAAAAGACATTGCATATTTAAGAAATTCTACCATGTTTTTCTTTAGTCAAGAAATTGTATTAAGTGGAAAATCAGACAAATATATACAGTGTGCATCCAACCGTTTACATCAGATCTGGTTAGCATGGTCTACTCACACTACAGGTCATGCATTATTTAATACTGATGACACATATATATGGCATCCCCAAACATATATATGGCACCCCCCAAAAACCACAACTGCAACATTGATTTTTTTTTATTTGAATTTCCAAATTTTCCACTGTACCTGTAATGAGGTGAAGGGTTGCCTCTTGCTTCACAATTTAAAGTTACTGTTCTATCCTCTGAATCAACAGGGAAAATGCTGTTGCTGGGTTCTGTGATAAACATCGGGCCTTGTAAGAGAAGCTCACCTATATAGGTGGGAGAGAACCCAAAATTATAATAAGTCAAAGATATTGTCAAATGTTCATTCCAGAATTGAAGAAGAAAAACAACCAACCAGTTTTTGTTCTTAAAAAACAAAACAAAACAAAACGGCAGTATCTTTAAGCACTGCTTTGTTATAAGCATCAGTTAAACCATTCTTAATGCCTGGTAGTGCTTCTAAGAAATGCAATATTGATAAAATATCTTAAATCTTTAAATAAGGCTGTAATTATAACTTTTCTTCATAATAAACTTTACCTAAACTCTTATTGGCAGTAAAATTTTTATTTTCTGTCATAAGTCTCTATGCAAAATTAATGCTGAATTCAAAACAATTGAATACCTGAGTATGATTTTTCTCATAAAATCTGCCAGGCAAGCAAATGTGAAAACTGATATTGTTATTTTGCAATTTTAAGCTAAAATTAATATTTGGTGGGATTTTCTTTTATTACTCTCAAATTAAAGAAAAATATGCAACAGTGAGCGAGCAAATGCTTTTCAAAAGCGTTTCTATTTCAGTTCATAGAACTTGAACATCCACTGAGAACAATTTCTACTTATACTAAAATCTCTCTTTTATCTATGAGTTTAAGAATGAACAAGATAATGCCATCACCAAATATTTATGCTACTGCAGTTATATAACTATTTCAAGGAGTTCATGAATAGGACAAGCTTAAAGAGATAAAAAGCAGTAAAAAAAAGAAAAAAGGCTCGGAAACTCTGGATTTAGATTGTGGACACTTCGAATAGTAATAATATTAGTAAAACTACCATAACAATACTTACACTAATAAAATGATAACGCAACAATGAAAATAATAATGACAATGCAACAATGAAAATAATACTTAATTTTTTAATCTTCACTGCATTCTAAAGGTCAGTATCGTAATTATTCCCTATATCCAGAAGAGAACAGGGAACCTAACTGCAGCTAGGTGATGCATGCAAGATAATCCAGCATTTCAAGATGTACAATCTGCACTTTCAAATATCTCACTCCAGGGATCAAATACAGGTTTTAGGACAGTGTCCGACGGAAACTGGAAAGACAGTGGAGTAGGAAGCTCCAGGAATCATTCCCTATATTACAACAATTATTAAACAAGCAGGAACTATCTTAATCAACTCTTTCCAAACTCTGGAGTGCAGCAGAACACTGAACTGCATTCAGGGAGAAGCAGGAGGAACAAACTGGTAAATTACAGTAAATATTAGTCAATTGCTCTCTCCATGGAGGTTTCCATCTCCCAGCAACTACCTGCAACAGGACTCAATGGAGTCTGGCTGCTGGCAAAGCTTGCTGGTACCAGTGTGGGATGTAAATTCACTTCCCCATGATCTGGGAAGGGTGCAGGCCAAACGCTGATCACTGCTTTTTACTAGCTACTTTGGGTTGCTGTGGGATGGCTGTGAGGGTGACCACTGTTCAAAGTGACCCAGGACAAAGACAGTGGAGAAGACTTAAAGACAGGAGGCTACCTCAGAACTATGGAGGACAACTGAAGGACTGTGATTGCTGGGCAAGAGCCAAGACAAGAAATCATAACTTTGGGGAATCCTGGGAGGAATTCCTGGCATTCTTTCTGTCCTCTCACTCAAACCTCCCCAAAGAAGTTTGAAACCAGTCTGTACTCTCTTTTGTGGGGTCCTTGGACTTGTTCTAGCTAGGAAAGACTAACATGGGAAAATGCCCTCCAGGTAAAAGCAACTTGAGACAAGGAAAGCGATATAAAAAACAACTGAAGGAGATGGCCTGGGACCAAGGCTTCCCAACTTGAAGCTTGCAGTGGAATACCCAGTAGAGGAAGGTCTGTTTCCTGGAAAGTACAGAGGGCATTCAGACTCTTTTAAACAAGGGAACTCCTAAGCCACTAGGAAACACAAGCCCAGGACAAGAAACAGGCCCAGAAAAAACAGGTACGATCCTCTGCTTTGCATTTGACTTGGGTTAATTAAAACTTCTGTTGAGAGACCTGAACTATGAAGGAGAGCACCAGTCAAGGCAAAGGCAATCTGCAAAGACAGTGAAAGGTGTTTTTGCTTAGGTTTGCTTTGTTTTGTTAGCTCATGACACTCAAGAAAATCTCTGTCATATCACCACCTGGTTACAAACTCAAGAAACAGACATCTCAGGGAATAAATCCCAGAGTTAACATTTTTAAATATTAAAATGTACAGTATGCAACAAAAGGTTACAAGGAAATGGGAAATGATGGTCCATCCAAAGGAAGAGAATAAAGATCCAAGAAACATAAATGAAAACAACCATGCTGTGGTTATAAAGGACAAAGACATAAAAATATGATCTTCATTATGCCCAAGGATATGAAGGAGAATAAAGAGAAAAAACTAAATGATATCAAGAAAACAATGAATGAACAATATGTGAATCTCAATAAAGAGAGAGAAATTACAAACAGAGCTACTGGAGCTGAAGACCACAATAACTGACATGAGTAATTCCCAGGAGGATTTTAAGTGCAGAGTGAAGCTGGCAGAAGAAAGAATCAGTGAACTTGAAGACAAAACACTTAAAATGAGTCAGGCTGAAGAGCAAAAAGAAAAAATAATTATAAAAAGTGATAACAGCCTAAGACACCACTGGGACACCATCAAACATACCAATAAACACAAAAGGGAAGTCTCAGAAGGAGAAGAGAGAAAAAAAGGGGCAGAATCAATATTCAAATAAATAATGATAGAAAACTTTCCAAACTTAGCAAAAGATGTGAATATGCACATCGACGAATCCCAAAGAACACCAAGCAGGCTAAACTTGAAGAAAAATAAACCCTGTCACAAAGTGATCAAGGTTTATCTAGGAATAAATCTAACCAAGATGTAAAGGACTCGTATGCAGAAAACTATAACACATTCTAAAAGAAGACTTAAATAAATGAAAAACATCCCATGTTCCTGGATTGGAAGACTAAATATTGTTAAGATACCAATTACACACTAACCAATTTTCAGATTCAATGTGATCCCAATCAAAATTCCAGCAGCCTTCTTTGCAGCAATGGAAAAGCCAATCATGAAATTGATATGGAAGCATGACTGCCCAAATAGCCAAAGCCATCCTGAAAAAAATTGGAGGATTCACACTTCCTGATTTAAAAACTTATTACAAAGCCACAGCAATCAAAGCAACACAGTACTGACAGAAAGATTGATATATAGACCAACAGAATCAAAATGAGAGTTCAGAAATCAACCCTCACATTTATGGCTAACTGATTTTTGACAGGGAGCAAAGACCATACAACTAAGAAAGAATAGTCTTTTCAACAAATGTTGCTAGGACACACGGATCTTCATTTGCAAAAGAATGAAAGTGGACCCCTAACTCATTTGACATGCAAATAGTGATGCAAAATTGATCAAAGACCTAAATATAAGAGCCATAACTACAAAACTCCTAGAAGAAAGTGTAGGGCATTTCTTCAGGACATTTTGTTAGGTGACAGTTTCTTGTACTTTATATCCAAGGTACAGGAAGCAAGGAAAAAATAGACAAAACCTTATCACAATTAAAAACTTCCGAGCATCAAAGGACTTTATCATGAAAGTAAAATGATACCTTACACAATGGAAGAAAATATTTGGAAACCACATATCCAATAAGGGTTTAATAAACAGAATATAGAGAGAAATCTCCAATGCAACAAAAAATCCAAGCAAACCGTACTTGTTGGACACTGTTATGTACCTCAGACAAGGTTACACTCTTTTAATCCATTCTTGTGCAGACTTATTGTGGGCAGGACCTTTTGATTAGGTTGATTCAATTGAGATGTGACTCACCCAATTCAAGATGGGTCTTAATTCTTTACTACAGTCCTTTATGAGGGGACCAAAGAGAGAAAAATCCAGGAGACAGCTCACAAAGAGAGCTCACAGAGAGAGAAAGGTCCCAGATATGCTAAAACAGGACATACAAATGCTCAGAGAGAATGCCACTGGAATCAAAAGCTGAAAGCAATGGAACCCAGGAGTGAAGGACCAGCAAATGCCAGCCATGTGCCTTCCCATATGAGAGAGGTGTCCCAGATGCCATCAGGCTTTCTTCAGAGGCCAGGTATCAACAGGATGCCTTAACTCGGACATTTTCATGGCCTAAGAATTCTAAGTTGTAAGTTAATAAATACCCATTGTGAAAGCCAACCCATTTTTGGTATATTGCATTCTGGCAGCTTTAGGAAACCAAAATACAACCCAATTTAAAAAATAGGCAAAAAGTTGGATAGACATTTCTCCAAAGAAGACATACAAATGGTCAAAAAGCAAGTGAAAAAATGCGCAAAATCATTAGCCATTAGGGAAATGCAAGTCAAAACCAGAATGAGATACCATTTCACATCTGGAAGCATAGATACTATTAAAATAGAACAGAAAATTATAAGGATTAGAGAGGATGTGGAGAAACAGAAGCACTCATTCACTCTGGGGGCAATGTAAAATGGTGCCCTTGCTGGGGAAGGCAGTGTAGTGGTTCCTCAGAAAGCTAAATATAGAAATTACCATATTATCCCACAATTGCACTTCTAGTTATGTAGCCAAAAGAACTGAAAGGGATTTGAACAGACATTTGCACACCTCTGGTCACAATGGCATTATTAACAATGGTTCAGAGATGAAAGCAACCCTCAAGCTCAACAACCAATAGAAGGGATAAACAAAATTGGTATATGCATACAATGGAATATTATTCAGTTGTACAAAGGAATGAAGTTCTCACACCTTCAACAACACAGATGGACCTTAAAGATATTGTGCTGCGTGGAATAAGCCAGACACAAAAGGACAAATACTGCATGATCTCACTGCTACAAAATTATATAGAATAAGCAAACTCATAGAGTCAGGTCAAGAATATAGGCTATGAGAGGATGGAAGGGGGTAGGGAATAAGGAGGTAAGGTTTAAAAAGTACAGTGTTTCTATTTCAGGTAATGGAAAATAATGGTGATGCTTGGTGTTGATGGTAATGTCAACATTGTGAATATAGTTAACAGCACAAAAGTATATATTTAAATGTGGTTAAAGGGAAAAATGCAAGGTTGTATATCTCTTACTAGAATAAAAATAATTTAAAAAAAAATCCCAAGGACTTCACAAGACGAACAGTGAAACCTAAGTTAATCCATGAATTATAAAACTCTATTTTCATTAGTTTTAACAATTATACCATACCAATGTGAGAAATTAATAATAGATTTTTTCTTTCCACAGGCCAGCAAAGGGGTCTAAAGACACCCAGTGAGCCCAGGGATCTAGAATCTCAGGGTCCCACCCATAGCATCAAGAGGCTCTGCCCCTCTCCAGAGAAGCAGGGTGCCCAGGATTTGGGGAGACCAAAAATCCACTAATACCTTGGTATATGTGAACCCTGTATTTTATGCATGATTTTTCTGTAAACCCATAACATCTCTGATAAAAAACAAAAAATACATAGATTGCTTATCCTCCTATTCCCTCCTGAACTTCATTTATCCCTAAAGAGAAAATGCCACATGGAAAAAGACCGCAGTTTCCTTTGTGGGAAATAAACAACTTCCAGAAGAAATGGATTTTAAAATAACTTCTAACAGTCCTTATAGAAAAGCACCAAATGTTATCATTTCTTCAACAATCCTCCCTTGACCAGTTTATTGAATAAAATAAATAAAAATAAAATAATCAAGTCTGTTTCACTTATTGACTTTATTAATCTTAGAAAATACAATAGATGTGCATTGTAATTAGTTGCAAAAATAGTAAGATGTTCATGGCATTTTTTCTAGTTTAATAGGTTCCAGGTTACTTCACATTATTATATATCTTATTCACTAACTGGATGGTATATCATGTTTTTCACAAATTCTAATATACATAAATATTGAAACCACTAATAGATCAATACAGTGTTATAACGTTGAAAATAGCAAATACATTAGAGGGGGAAACCAAGGGAAGGAAAATTTGATATACATAAGAAGGTATGATTTGAATAAAGAAGGCAAAGAAAGGTGCTTACAAAACTTCCCTACAAGTTCTGACAATAAAATCTCAAATATCCATTGAACTGTCATTTAATAATAATCAGATCCCAGTGTCACTGTTTTTCTTCTCCAGAGACCGTTATTAATTTTAGATGAAACAGTTAAATGACTAGAAGCATTCTCAGACTGCTCTGAAATAATCATAAAGCCAATTTACTACAATTTAGTGAATGTTGACATGCACCAGGTGTGTTACTAAGCCATTTATACATACTCCTCCATTTCTGTGCTGATTTGAAAGGATTATGCACTCTAGAAAAGCCATGTTTTAATCCTGATCCACTTGTGGAGGCGGCCATTTCTTTTAATCCCTATTCAGCACTGTAATTTGGGAACATGATTAAATTATCTCCATGGAGATGTGACTCACCCAATTTTGGGTATTAACCTTTGATGAGAGGAAGATGTGGCTCCACCCATTCCAGGTGGGTCTTTGTTAGTTTGTTGGAATCCTTTAAAAGAGGAAACATTTTGGAGAAAGCTACAGAAAGACAAGCAACAGAGCCATGAGAATCACATAGCCCACATAGCTAGTGACCTTTGGAGATGAAAAAGGAAAATGCCCCCAGGGGAGCTTCATGAAACAAGAAGCCTGGAGAGAAAGCTAGCAGATGTCACCATGTTAGCCGTGTGCCTTTCCAGTTGAGAGAGAAACCCTGAACATCATCAGTCTTTCTTACGTGAAGGTAACCTTTTGTTGGTGCCTTAATTTGAACATTTTTATAGACTTGCTTTAATTAGGACATTTTCATGGTCTTAGAACTGTAAACTTGCAACTTAATAAATTCCTCCTTTTAAAAGTCGTTCTGTTTCTTGTATATCGCACTCTGGCAGGTAGCACACTAGAATACTTCCTTATCTCCAGGGTGCCTCTGACTCCATCTCCTACCAAGTTCTCCTTTACTCACTGAGGTCCAGTCACATTGTCCTTTCTACCTTTTGGACATGTCGAGTTTGCTGTCACTTCTGAGGCCTTGCACTTGTTATTACTGTGGTCTGAGTGCTTTCTGTCATTCCGAATTAAGCATAAATATCACTTTCTCATTTTAAATGTAATCCTCCCCTCAATCTGAAGCTATTACTCACCCCTCACTTCCATTAGTTATGGCCATGCCAAAGCACGTCTCACTACCTTACTTTTTCTCACTATATAAACACTGAGCATGTGTTTGTATAATATGTATTTGTTATTTATTTGTGTTGAATTCACTGTTGTATCCCCAGCTCCCAGAATCAGATAGATATCCAGTATTCACTGAATGAATGATAAAGATGAACAAAGGAATTCTCACACTAACTCTATATAAGGCAGTTATCATTTAATAGAAGGTGACCAATAAAGCTAAGATTCTAATTCCAGAGGCTATGTTCTAAACGTGTATTTTTTTTTTGGCTTCCCCAGGATAAATGATCACGGTAAGACAGTTTCTTGGTGAGAGAACTGAGAACAGACCCCAGTCCTTAGATTCTTGCTTCCCTTTCCATCAAATTGCACTGTTCTAAAATGTGGTCAAAGGCTAAAATTAATATCAGCCTGCTTTTTTCAAATGCAGCATTTCCTGATGGCACTGGAGTTAATGGCTTGTGAGGCTCATACCCGGAATCTCTAAAATTTAAGTTTCCTAAGGATTTGCAGATCATCAATGGTCATTGACTTTTAAAATGTAAGTACAAATAATAATCAAACATGACAGATCCATCCATGTTTTGTACTCAGAAAAGAGACAAAGGCCGTTCATTCTTGATCCATCATAATAAAATAAGTGATGGGAGATGTTGGGGGATAATGTTCTAATCACACATGCCAGCAATATAAACTTCTATAGATTATGCAATCTTTGCTAATCTAAAAGAAGTTATCCAACATTTTCCTGAAAGTGAATTTTGATCTTCAAAATGACCGAATCGTGATTATTCACACAGCTATCCATAACCAGGAAATGCAGCTCGACTGAAAACATAAGGGAGCCTCTTGCCTACCTAAATGGACTCAATACAACATTTAGATTGATGTTAAACTTTTTTGTGACAGTAACTTTTTTTTTGCTATGTTAGCCTGGCTCCAAAGCTCCATTTTAAGTTTACAATCTAAAATAAAGGGTATATAACATCTCTGAACAGACTAATAAGTCCAAAAATCGAATGCTAAGGTGTTATTCTTCTTCTCCTAAACACCCACAGGCCACTAGGAATAGCTGCCTTTGAATGTAAGTACAAGCTTTATGAGTTCCTAAGGTAATGCTAAGTAAAAGCTCAAACTGTGGCCAATCAATTCTAATGGTCATACTGTATGCAATTTTTATGAAGGCTGACAAAGGGAAACAGACAAGAGATTCCAGATGGTCCCATTACTTTGGCTAAAAGAAATGAAATTCTAAAAGGAAATGATACCATCTCTGAAATTCCTAGGGAAAAAAGGAAAGCACATTCTATTGCCCCTTGCTGATTTACATTATATCTACATGAAACAAAACAGCAATGCATTTTGACAGGAACAGTTGGTAAACATAAAATGGACCTAGTGTGGATAGCATTATTTTTAAAGGCAGAATTTAAAAGAAGTTGGGTCTTGAAATGAATATTCAGTGTACTTACTAGGTGTCTGATTCAAATAGAATGAACTCTTAGCCCTACCCTGAGGTGAGAGAAAGTAAAATAGTATGATGTCAATGAGATGACATCTGCATTCTAGGTTCTACTATTCTAAAGGAAAAGAAAAACTGAAGCTTTTTTTTTTTTTTAGCAGTATGACGTTATTCTGTTTGGCATCCTTGGTTTAAAGCTAGAAAATTCCAAAGAAACAAGGAAAGATCAAAATAAAATTCCATTTCCATTCTTTGCATGTTAGTGGAAGAGGAAGAATTCAATCTGAGAGTAATTAATTTCTTTAACAAGTATTTAAATACCACACATGTGTAGCATGTGAAAAATTAGACGTGGCAGATACTGTTGGCTGTCCACTCAACAGCTATTTTGACTACTCTCTCCTTTGCCCTCAGAACCTGCCTTTCACCACACAGACTAAAATTGCCAAACACATTAGCTTTCCAGAACTCTTTGCAGTTCTTTACTGGGAAGTGGGGTAGACAGGGGAGATTGGGGCACAAGACCTGTAACGGACAAAGACAGGTAAGGGAAAACCATGCTGGTTGCTTCTAGAAAGCTTATTTAAAAAGAAAATATAAAGAAGAAAGAAATACTGACCTTACTCCCCTTCCTTTCTGATATGGAAACTGCCAGGTGAGGAAGGAATGTTGGGAGCTACTGTGGCCAGCTGGGCACACATGGGGAAATTTAATTTATAAAAGTGTGTATGTGTTTGTGTGTTTATGTAAGTGTGTGTATATGTCTGAATTAAAGACATATTTATATAGTTATCTACATCACAGAAAAGTCAACTCGAGTCCTTCCATTTATGAGTTCCTGAACTAACACAAATTATATAACTCCAAATGTCACTGCATTAGGGGAAAAAAAAATTCTCTAACACATTTTTGTCAACTGCTGCTAGAAAGCATTGCTACCAATGCACTAGAAAAAAGGCAATACAGTGTACTTAAAATGAGAAAGAGAAATAAAATACCTATGAGGAATAACCAATTTATTTGCTTCCCACATCTGGAAATATTATCAAGCAATTAAATTAAAGAAAAAAGTGCAGGAGTATAGCATGTACCCAGAATATGATAATTAGCACAACAGAAACTAACAGAAGTGTTAAAATTCTTTAAATTGTTAAATTAATAGTTTTTCACATGATTTTCCTCACTCTTTACTTCCTGTTTGTCCATAAACAGAAATAGAGAAACTGCAGGGAAAGCAACATCCAATAATTAGAGAATTATAGTTGAATGGAACTGCTTAAGCTTTAGAGGTGCTAGAAATAAATGGGCAAATACAAACACATTCTTCCTTTAAGTGGTAGAACCTTTTCAAGCACTGCTGAATTTTAATTTTTACCTAGAAGTGCATTTGTCCCTTAATTGCAACCTGCCTAAGAAAACACAAAAATGCCCACACACAAACGTACATAATAGTTCATATTCAAAGTTAAACTTCTGAGGTTTGGAATTCTATGTTACATCATCTAACCACAGATTGTGATCATTTTATGATCTACTTCATTTGATTTATTAGTACTAACTCTGTACTTACTGAGGAGTACTTCTGAAGATGCCCAACATTTTATCTTATTTCTTTCTAAATCTGTAGGCTACATCTCTAATTGTTGAAATGTTCTTTACAATTGAGGAAAATAGTAGTTAATTTAGAGTTGTAGTGCAGGAAATAACATAATTTTGAGGTTTTCAAGAGATGGGCTGATGTCTTTCTGGATTAAAATATGTTCACAGTACTTCAGGGTTTTCTTTATTTAAATTCATGTTGTGGTTCTCTTTTATAAATGTGAATTCTGGTGCTTTTTAACCTCCCTGACATCCTTCCATAATTCCCAGCCCAGAATTATTCATTTCTTGCCAGATAGTTTAACAGAAACTTCACATGATAAAGAAGTTAGAATGTCATTGTTAGATGTGGCATGCATTGTGTATAAAACACCCAGGAGAACACAATCTACGGTCCACTCAGAAAGAAAAAAACACTTACATTCCCTCCTATTATGCCAACTTTCACTGAGCATCTTCAAAATGTGCAAATTCACAAGGTTCTTACCAATCAGCCTGAAAAGTCTTCATTAATCAACTCTTTCTAAAACATCCCTTCAGCCTACTTCTCTCAATAAGGATTATTACATTTGTGGTTCCTATTCTTTACCAAAGAGACTGGGTCAAGGCTTCCGGGCCCAAGCATGATTCCTTTCACATAGTTTAAAAAGAATGTCTCATATAAAACTCTAATTCAAAGCTATTGCTTCTATAAAAAAAAGCATTTTACAGTAAAATTTCCTATTTTCCTCCCCCCCCCCACCTCAGTAGGTGAAGCCAGCAATTTGGTTCTAAATTTCTGAGTATATGCAACACCATCTCTCTCTCTCCCCACTTCTTTCACCAGGCAAGGATCTTGCTTTGACATTTGTAACCCATTAGATTAAGCTGGGTTGTTGAGTAGGTAGAGACCAAGAGCTCAAGGGAACCCAGAAAGAGGATGACTTTTCCCAAAACTGTGTCTAGAACTACGGGGTAAAGGGTTCACAGAGTTGCCTAGACTTACATACTTACATTTCTTTTTTAGCTTTTACTATTTGACCCACAGTAAAAAGAAAAACAAAAAAACTGTTTTCATCATGACTCACTGTAGGTCCAATGTGCATGTTTACATACACATGCATACACACACAAATGTTTAAAAATTCATTTCTTGAAATAACACCAATTCTTACTTCATGGTGGACTATGACATGCTTTTCTCTTTCCTCCTCCCCTTTCCTTTTTCCTCCCCTCTCCTCTTCTCCCCTTGTTTCTAATCTGCTTTACTCTATCCTAATTTTTTAAAAGATAGACACAAACTACTATAATACTGACATCACCAATCAATAGGTTGCTATCCCTAATTTGATAATCCCTGGCCTTACAAACGTGTCTCTCCTGTTCTCAGAGTCCCAGCTTATTGTTTCTGGGAGGAGGAGTGGTGACTGGAAGGCAATTCCTTTCGTTTCCTTCAATTAATTAATAATGAAACCAACATTGATAAAGTAAGAGAACCAACCACCTTCAAATTGGAAAGAATATTTGTGGTCCCAAGATGTATGAGAGACAAAATGGCCTTGGGGAGGACAGCAAATGCTTCTGCACATTTTTTTGTCACCTTGGCAAATAAGGTTACATAGTTTATTTTATTTAGAAAAGCACTGTTTCTTAATGCCCTATACTATGATAGCAAAAGTCCCCTTCATTATATCTACCTAATTAAAAAACAAACGCACATTTTCAAATGCTAATTTAGGAAGGAAAAATAGACATTGTCTATTAGGCCCTGTACTAGACACCTCATATTTACGAAGTCACCTCCTTAATTAATATTAAACACTGAATTAAAAAAAAATGGTACTTGTCTTAATTTTCACTTCCTTTATATCAGCACAGATTAAAAATAAAATAATGCTCAGGGCTGGTGAGGATGAGTTACATTGGATGCTCTATACATGTTTTTGGTACCACCATTATGGAGAACCATTTCACATCATGTATTAGAATCTTCTGCACATCAATACTTTAATATCTATAGGTGTCCCCAGGTGGCCACGCCCACCTATATATCTATCTGTTCGTCCTAGGTAATGTCAACTCTGGTTGCAGGTGCCATTTTCAAATGTAGGAAGCCAATCCCATTCTAGTGTGCCTCCCCCTCACCTCTGCATGCTTCCTACAGAACCCACAATGAAGGTACTTTCTCAGTCCCACTTGCTCTCTCTGCCTAGGGACCGACCCACATGTTTTTCCTTGTGGTCCTAAGTACCCTGCTACACTATCCCCAAGAAACTGAGCATAATAAGTCCTTCAAATTCTTCTAGTCTTGCTCTCTCATTTGATTTGTATCTGGCATTCCCAAGCCTTACACAAGGTGAAATAAGTAAACACCACAAAAATATGTAGAAAATCAAAAGAAACTAGGCTATCAACTCTTTCATTAATCCTTCCTTTGTTTCCCATCTTAGTAACAATCTTTCCTCATTCTGCATTCTTAGAACAATTTTAGTGCATTCTACTCATTACACAATCCCTGTAAATCCATGTTGTATGTTTACCTGTTTTTCTCTCTACTCTCCCCACCCCCAGTCTTTCACAAGGCAGTGACCTTATTTAATACGCATTTCTATCCCTTAAGCATGCCTAATATATTGTATATACTAGAGAACTGCTTGGTAATTAATGTTAGAATTGAAATCTGTCTGTAAATATGTGTGATGTGGGTGTGTATTCACACTTCAATGAAAATGGTTTTAATTTAAAAAATGCTATATCAGATCAAGGAATGACACTGGCCATTCCCAGGACAACTGCAAGCAAATCGTCCTATCTTCACATGGAATACGTACATCCAACTACAAAATAATTCATTAGATCAAAATATAGATTTGCACAAGAAGCCAATTCAATGAACACATTTATGACTCTACTAAAGAAATCCACCCATTGCATCCTTACAGAGGCATCTACTGTCATCAAGCGGCTAAATCTGATGGACAATTTGCAGGCTCTTGGTCATCTATACCCCAATCCACCTCCTGGTGAGTGCTGTAAATGCAGGTACTGCACAGCAGTAGCATAACTAAAATGCACATACAAATAGCACTTTCAGCAGCGACAACTCTGTAGCAACCTCTTGCAAAGCCTGAATTAAAGCCCTATTTTCTGGGATTTAATGATTTACTTGAACGTGACTGCTGCCCTAGCCATTAAGGGGAGGAAAAAAAAAAAAACATTGCACTTTCACTAGGCTGTTCATTCCTCAGATTTCAAAGGAAGTTTTCAATGGTTAACTTTACTTTCAAGAGGGCCCAATGATACTTGTTGTAGAAGAGCCAACATTTGGACAGCTCATATTGGCCCCACGGAATGAATCAATTTGCAAAATACACCAAAATCTATGATAAATTATCAAGATGAGCTATGTCATTAGTTAGCACATAATCAAACATGCAATACTTATTTAGGCTAAATTGTTTAAGATTAAGATTAAACATTAGGATGTAAGTCAATCAACCTGCAAGCTGCCAGGACAATGCTCCACATTTCTGTCTCTCCATCTCTCAGCATGAGAGAGATGCTTAAGAAGCCATGTTTGCTTTTCAAATAGAGACTGAGCTTGACTGTCTGTTTAGGACTGAGCAAAACTGAGATCCTATAATTATATGAAATGCTGTTCCAGCTCTTGTAAAGAACTTGGAAGTCATCATTCCACCCTCATAAGAAAAAAGTGGAACTGAAAATCAATAACTCTTCTTAGATCCATCAGAGAAGTGAGGTCCCAGAGCAAGCCACCACCCAGGGAGAAAGAAAATCAGATAGGTCAGAAACGCATATCGAAATAAAGAAAGGAAGAACATCAAGAAGGACATAATAAAAGTGAAAGACAATATTTTATGTTTCTTATTCTTAACTGATCTTACAGATAACAGTTTGTTCAAAATAACAAAAACAACAACGTGATGGATGATTATAGGTTATGGGATAAGTGAAATGTATAACAGCAAGGTCACAAGGGTTGGGAGGGAGGCAAGAATTGGGAATATTTCATATAAGGTGCCACACTGCCCATGAAGTGACACATTACTTGAAAGCGTATTTAGATTAGTTGTAAACATATATTGCAAACTCTAGGGCAACTACCACATTTTTTTTTTAACTTTTTATTAATTAAAAAACTTAACAAAAGAACATTAATATATCATTCCATTCTACATATACAATCAGTAATTCTTAATATTATCATATAGTTGCATATTCATCATTTTTTAGAACATTTGCATCGATTTAGAGAAAGAAATAAAGAGACATCAGAAAAAGAAATAAAACAATAATAGAGAAAAAA
>PVIY010047021.1:0-18117 GCA_004026745.1 Myrmecophaga tridactyla
GATGCAAATGTTCTAAAAAATGATGAATATGCAACTATATGATAATATTAAGAATTACTGATTGTATATGTAGAATGGAATGATATATTAATGTTCTTTTGTTAAGTTTTTTAATTAATAAAAAGTTTAAAAAAAAAAAGCTGCCCACGCCAAAGCCCACGTGCACACTCACCTCCCTCCATCTTGGGTTTGGTGAGTTCTGCCTGGGAGCGCAGAAATCACCCCCCACTTTAAATTTCCTAGTGTATCTTTCTTCTTTCTCACCCTTTCGCCTCCTAAACCTTTCAACTTGGTGCAAAGGAACCAAGTAAAACAAACTCTCCACTCCACTCACTCCCCTCACATGTAAGTACATTTTTCAGGATTGGGGTTGAAGAAGGAGTTCTTATATTTGGTTCATCCCATCTGGAGGCTCTTACATTCTTCTAAAAATTTATGTATGTGAATTTATCTTGGTTGAGAATCCATAATTTCATTGGATGTTGCAAAGAGTTCATGGTAAAAATAAAAGAAAGGAAGTTTAAATACCATTCTTACAATGAATTGTTTAAATATTTTGTTATGCTTTTATTTTGTTTACAAAAATATTATTTTCTCATTAGCATGTTACTAAATATCCTGCAGAATGTATCTGGATTGCTAGTCCTTTGAGATGGCATGCTGACTGGGGCTGAAATACTACCTCTGTCTCTTCTCCTATCTGTTTGTGTATAGGGGTGTAGGCGTTCTTCTTCTGCTGCTACATTCCCATTGTCAGCCTCAGGAACTAGACACCCCTTCTTCATGGGCATGAGAGTTGTGTAGTTACCCAGGGTGCTGTGCTCAGAAAGTTGGTTAAGGATCCAAAAATTATTAACAAATTTTCAACAAGGGTCACTGCATCATAATTTTGCACTGGGCTATCAGATTATGTAGTAGGTGTCAGTTCCAGCTTCTGTAAATCATAGTTTTTCTCATCCAGCTTACTTTTTGTGAGCCTATACAAATGAATAAGGTCTCTCCTTAATTGGCACAAGGAAAACTGTAAGTTCTTTGTTCAGAAAACATTAACCTTTTATTCTACCTGGAAACAGCCATCCAGACCTGCTGCAATATTATCTCTCTCTGTAAATATACCTTATTCTTAGCAATTTCTTTATTTTTTCCCAATGTTCAGGGCTTCTGTTTCACATCTATTAGATCTATCTGGATTCCACATAAGTCTCTGAGCTTATGAGTCAAAATTCTTGCAGATCCCAAAGGCAGTCTTTCAGTAACATGCAATGAATGTGTTCTGCTGTTAATAAATCACTCAAATCCCATTTCTTATCAAGACTTCAAAAACAAAAATCTTAAATTCCCATGTCTTGAGTATTTTCTCCCCATTTTTCTCTGTTTTGGCTTGCACTCATTCTCTCTGTGGAGTCTCATTTGTGCAAAGGAATATGAAAATATCACTTCATACCACCTTTTTACTCTCACAGGAATATATGCTATTTTCATGATATTTACTGCTAGACAGTTCTTCAAGAGAACTGCAACTGACCTTTTACCCAGTTGATATTCTTGCTAAGAAAGTATAAGAATATGAAAATCAGTTTTTCAATGAGGTGAAATGTTTTCATTTTAAGGAAACACTCAGCAAGTATTTTCTGCATTTTTCTTCATGAATACACAGACAAACATACATGCACACGTCACTAGAAGTTTCCATAGAATGTTCACATGTGGTATCTTTATACCTTCTGTTTATTTTTCCAGAAGACTTATCCAATAAATTATTAATGCTTATTCACTTTGTCCTTCATTTTGTTGCTTAAAAATATTTCCTGTTAACAATTTAAAATTTCAAAAATACTCTTCTCCCCAAACATCATTTCCATTTTTTTCACAACACTTATTGCCAATTAAAAAATTATTCATGTACTTACTTACTTGCAATACTATCTGCCTCTCTCCACTCTAATGAAGTTCCAGAAGGGAGAAATTTTAAAAGGTTCTGTTCATTTGCATAGCAACAGTGTCCAAATGCATATCTCTCATATCAATAAATATTTGCATTACAAATATTCAGTTTGATATCCAGAATGACTTGAAAAGGATGGAGAATGCATTATTATGACCACTTACAAGTCCAGAAATGGTGTGATTTGCCCATAGTCAATAAACAATTCAACTGCAAAAATAATATTATAAATCTGGGTCCCAACTGACCCCTAATGAAAGCTTTATTATTGCTTTTAAGTTTGGTGTTCCCTGATGTTAGAGAACAGGTGATCACAGGCTATGGGTCAGATACCCAGTAGATGTCTATGAGTATACCAGTAAGCTATGCAGTAGAAATCTGCCTATTGTCAAGGGGAAAATGAGTGACTCAATCTTATTTTTTATGGTACAATATTCAAAGATGCCATCATATCTTTGTCCCAGCTGTTCCTTATCATTTCCTTTCTCAAGTCATTCTGTGTCTATATATGGTATTTCCTGGAAAAATTGTCTCCTGAAAAACTTGCTTAGGGAAGCAATATATTACAGCAGCATGTATTAAAATTTGTTCTGAGATAGGATGACTTTGAGCTGTTATCTCAACTATTATGTCCACTAACCTTGTGTCCTTGGCTTGATTACCTGATTTTTCTGTATTTCATTTTTGTCATTGGTAAATTGTGGATAATAAAAGTATATACCATGTAGTGTTTTGTGTAATTTAATACGTTATTGCATGTGATGCACTTAGAAACTCAACCACTTAAGTAATTAATTATCACCATATATTAAAAATAAGTATTATGAGTTTATTAAACAAATATTCATTAAGTACTTGTTCTCCTGGGTAGTGGAATAATAGAGTCAAATAAAGGCCTCATTATTAGCTTTCTAAACCTCATAGTATATATGTTTTGGGGATTCATTTTTGAAGGAGATGAAATTGGGAAAGGTTGGAATAGACTTTACTTATAAGAGAAAGGGCAAAAATAAAAGCATCTTGAGAGAAGAAAAGAAGTTTAGCACTGGTTTATGATGTGAGGAGAGCTTAAATGTCTGAAGAAATATAAATACCCCTTGATAGATACAAGTGAATAATTTATATTCTTTACTATTAAATCATTGCTATTGACCATTCTCAAAATACAACTTGAGGCTTCATTTAATTTAAATATGATTTGTTCTTTTATTTTACATATATTCATTGAACCACTTTGACTTTTCTCTCCAGGGAGCACTTACATTGGAATCCTCTCCACAGTTCATTAAAAATGAAGTTCTCAGTATCTGACATAAGATTTTCTGAAATAAACTCCCTGTGAATTTGCTTGAAAAAATCTTCCCATGCAGTTCCTTTGTACATTAAGTTTAACAGACCCCTTTAGATTCCTAAGTACATGAAATTATGAAAAATTCAACAGGAAGAAATAAAGGAGTAAAATATTATAAGTCATTAATTCTTTTAGATAAACACTGATGATTCTTTGTATTTTTGTTCAGAGAGAGGTAGTGAGAAAGAGAGCATGCTAGAGCATAGAAATAGAAAAAAAATAATTTTTTAGTCTCATGTCCAGAGTAAAAATGAAAAATATTTCGAAAACAAAGTGGCTGATAAATGGGCCTTGGCCAATAAGTAGACTCTGAAAGGCAAAGACAATTCCAAGAAGATAATGTAAATGTAGGTCACTTGTAAGGATGGATCAAGCAGGTGAACATAAACTATAGACATAGGGATAGCTGTCACTCTAAGTACAGCTGACACATAGATAAAGGTATTCAGATAAAATTTTCTAAGTAATTTAATACAAAGGAAATGAAATAACAAATTGGTAGAGGTATGAAATCTCTTTATGTGATACACACAGAAAAGGTAAT
Source organism: Myrmecophaga tridactyla (assembly GCA_004026745.1). NCBI lineage: Eukaryota > Metazoa > Chordata > Mammalia > Pilosa > Myrmecophagidae > Myrmecophaga > Myrmecophaga tridactyla. The sequence continues at coordinate 3,841 of PVIY010047021.1, forward strand.
TTTGGATGGCATGGGCAGGTTTAGATAAAATGCTTTCAATTATCCTTGATGTGCATTGTACCTGTATGTCTTTTTTATTAGCATTTATTTCCAGAGAAATCATGGACTCTCAGGAAATGTTCATTAAAAATGGCAGTGCAGTAACAGAATTCATTCTCCTGGGGCTTTCAGATCATCCAGAACTCCAGCCTTTCTTCTTTGTGCTGTTTCTGGTTGTTTACCTTGTCACTGTCTTAGGTAATCTGGGCATGATAATGTTAATCAGAATGGACTCTCACGTTCACACACCCATGTGCTTCTTTCTCACTAACTTAGCCTTCGTGGATTTGTGTTACACCTCCAATGCAACTCCACAGATGCTGAAAACTTTCTTGTCTGAGAAGAAAACCATTTCCTATGCTGGCTGCTTTACCCAGTGTTACGTTTTCATTGCACTCCTCCTTACCGAGATCTACATGTTGGCAGCCGTGGCCTATGACCGCTTTGTGGCCATATGCAACCCACTGTGCTACAGTGTGAAAATGTCCAGGAGAGTCTGCCTCTGCCTGGCCACATTTCCTTATGTCTATAGCTTCTCAGATTGTCTCTTCCAGGCCATCTTAACCTTCTGATTGAGCTTCTGCAAATCCAACATCATCAACCACTTTTACTGTGCTGACCCAACCCTTATTAAGCTTTCTTGCTCTGATACTTATGTCAAGGAACATGCCATGCTCAAATCAGCTGCCTTCAACCTCTCCATTTCCCTCACCGTCATCCTGGTGTCCCATGCCTTTATTATTGTTGCCATACTCAGGATCAAATCAGCTGAAGGAAAGCACAAGGCATTCTCCACCTGTGGTTCTCATATGATGGCTGTCACCTTATTTTATGTGACTTTCTTCTGCATGTATATAAGGCCACCAACAGACAAGACTGTTGAGGAATCCAAAGTAATAGCCATCTTCTACACTTTTGTAAGCCCAGTGCTTAATCCATTGATATACAGTTTGTGAAACAAAGATGTAAAGCAGGCCTTGAAAAATATTCTCAGGAGAAATATACTCACTAAGATGATAATACCCCCCCCTTTTCCAATAAACCATAATTCTAAACTTTTCACTCAAATCTTTGCAGATGAAATTTGCTGTTCTCTATTGATATGTCTCAGCTAAAATTCTATGGTCCAGGGAATAGGCAGTGACATTTAAATCTAGGCCCTCACTCCCCGACATATATTCCATGAACCTGCTCCATCAGCATTGCCTCAGAGCTTGTTAGAAATGCAGAATCCTGATTTGTCCTCAGATCTCTGTATGCAAAGTGACATTTTAACCAAATCTTCTGGTGACTTTTAAGCTTCTTATATATCTAGGTGACAAACCCCACACTGGTATGCCTTGACACACTGGTGTGCTCTGATTGTTTACAATGATAGACATCCTGACCATACTCTCAGTTCAGTTCCTTAAATTTCCTTTATTCTCAGTCCTGTCCATTTAAAGGGTCTTTAAGGAACATCTTTCTAAACCCTTTCTGAGCAAAAGCAGAAACTATGGTTTAAAGCAGTGGTTTCTTGTTTCTGAAGAAAGTGCTTTTATAGTGTTGAGGGGTAGCAATTAGAAAAGACAGGGGAGTTAGACATGAGTTTTTGGATCTGGAGATGAGTCACAGGAACCCACCTCCTCCCTCTGTTCCTACAGCCCTGGGAGGACATTTTCCCTATCACTTTCCTTTGGAAAACATAGAATAAGATTATGTGAGAGAAAGAATGAAACTTGAAGGAAATAGAGGATTTGAAGAAACAATGGGCCCTAGCAAATAGAGCCCTACATTTATTTGAATATTGATTTTATTACTGATTATGCTTAGTTAAGTAATATAAATTCTTTCTTTCCTGAGGTTGAAGCGTGGAAGATATGAATTTATATGTGTCACAGAGGGAGGATGTATTCTGGGAGAGGAATTAAATTTGCTCTGACCTTTTCACAAACCCTAAATAAGCTTTCAGGATCAGTGCTAAATATTTAAAAGGTAAATAGAAGGTTATTCTTCTTTCCAAATCCCTTAATCTCATTTTATTCCCTAAAAATCAGATTTTTTTATTAAATTTCTTTCCAGGACCATAAAGCCTATCAATACACCATTAGAGAATGAAAAGCATAAAATATTCTCTATACATAAATATATATTAAGCTGAACCTAACTGTATTAGTAAGCTCTTTTATTTTCTGACAAGCACCAAAAGTCCCTTAAACTAGTTAAAACAACAAAGGGAATGCACAATGAGTATACAGTGTGCCTCATGGCCTCCAAGGAGAAGAATGCAGCTGGAGTTCAGCAAACAGGTAGAATGTGGGACAGTTTTACTTCCTTCCAACATTAATGAGTTTTCCATCTTTTTACTTCTGTCTTGCGCTGGCTTAGATTGATAGTACAATTTTGATTAGAAGTCTTGAATGAAGATTTCCATGCCTGGTCCCCATCTGGGGGTAAGGGTGCACTTTTAATGCATCACTAGTAGTATTACATTAGCTGTAGATTTTTCATAGGTGTCTTATCCAGTTGAGCAAGTTATTTTCTTTCCTTACTTTGCTGAGAATTTTCATGATTAATGGGGAATTGAATTTTTTTTATGTATGCTCTATGGTGGGTCACATTTTATTCTTTTCTCATGTGAATATTCTGTTTTTGCAACACCATTTGTTGATTGTCTTTACATGGTGGGTGAGAATTCTACCACTAAACTACCCTTGCACACCCTAGAGGTATTCAGTTTTGAAAAAAAAGTTTCCTTTCTCTATAAAATGGCCTTTATTCTGTTAATGTGATGAAATATGTTAAACCTGTCTTACAATGCTCAGATTAAATCAATTTATAATGGTGTGTTATCCTTTCTATCTATTGATGGATTAGATTTGTTGAAAAGTGACTACAATTTTTCATTTATGTTTGAGAGGTATAACTACTCTGCAATTTTCTTTTTCTAAAAAAATGACTTTGTCAGGTATTTTAAAATAGGATTATGTTGGTTTCATAAAATGAGTCGAGTAGTAACTTCACTTCCTGAAATTTCTGCAAGAGTTTGATGAATACAGTGATATTTCCATCTTAAATATTTGTTTAAATTTACTAGTGAAATCTTAAGGGCCTAGGGTTTCCATGTGAGAATTTTTATTATAAACTCACTTTTTAATTGATAGAGAGTTATTCATATTTTCTTCTTTTTCTTTATGTGTGTTTGGGTATTTTTTGTGATATTTCAAGCAATCCATCCATTTAATATCATTCTGTAAATACTGATGTACACACCCCAAATGATAGCTAAGTCATGATGCATGCTTGGTCAATGGTGCTTATAAGGCAGATCCTGACTTCATAAATACTGAAATGTAAATAAAAATTAAAGTTAGAATCCATGTAATGTACTAGTTTAATTTAAAGCAAAACGACTCTGGAGTTGGAACTTTCTCAGTGCTTACAAGTCATGGGAAAAGCATAAAGAAAAGAAACAATCAATTTGTTTGGTGACTATGTTCAGAGTATATTCCTCTTGTGTGAACTGAAGCAAACACCGATTGGATACATTCATTTGTTCATAAACTACTGCTACCTGGTGAGGCAATGTCCTGTGTAGATAATGTGTCATGCATTAATTTGATTCTTATTTCTAAAGTTTGAGAGATATACTTTGTGTGGGTGACAGCTTCTTTGAATTAATATTCTTGCTTGATTTGGAATAACAACACCATGCTATAAGTTTAAAATTTAATTTTATTAAAATACTGTACATGTGATAAAATGTATCAATTTTCACTACACATTATGTTTTCACAAATATAAACATCCATGAAACCATCACCACAATTCAGGTATAGATCAGATTCTTCAATGTCCCACTGTGATCAAGTTTCTTTTTATCCCTGTGCAAAAAGACTGTTCCATGTAAACCTAGGACCTGGCAATTACAGATTTGCTCTCCTATTTTATGTTTTTCTGTTTTAGCACTATATATATATGGAAATGTAATATATATTCCTCTCTTTTTCTAGCTTATTTGGCTTACCCAAATGCTTTTGAGAAACATCTATTGTTACATGGGATCATTAATTTTAATTTTTCTATTTCTAAGGGGATTTCACTTTAAGATATACTACAATGGATTTTCCATTCATCTGTTGTAAGAATTTGGATTGTTTTTAAGATTTTCTGAAAAAGAAAAGCTCTCAATGTCTTGGTATGGAGCTTTAGTTTTATTTATTGGCTGAACACCTAAAAGTGGAACTGTTGGATCATACATAAAAAGCAGGTTTAATATTATAAGAAACTTAGTCTTTTACAAAGTGATTGAAACATTTCCACTTCTCAGCAGCAATACATGAGTTTATTCACTTCACATTCTTGAAAACACTTTGTAATATATTTCCTTCCAATGTTAGTTTCTCTAGTTTTCATTTACATACATCTCATGGTGTTTTTAACTTGCATTTCCTGATGACTTATTATGCTGACATTGATTTATTTCCCCTAAATGTCCAATAAAAATACAATAGTTTTGGTAATCATTCATTCTTTTTATTTTTTAATATTTTTATTGTAAACAATGAACAAACATACATTCTTACCATACAAAAATTGTTGACAAGCAAACATTCTTGACATGATTGCAATCAATGGCTTACACTATCATCACATAGTTGTGTATTCATCACCTTGATCACTTTTTTGAACGTTTGCATCTCTCCAGCAAATGAAAGAAAAAAGAAAAACTCATACATACCATACCCCTTACAACTCCCTTTCATTGCTAATATTTCAATCTACTCAATTAATTTTAACCTTTGTTCCTCCTATTATTTGCTTAATTTTTAACCATATGTCCATACAGTAGATAAAAGGAACCTCAGACACAAGGTTTTCCCAATCACACAGTCACATTGTGAAATCTATATCATTATACGATCATCTTCAAGAAACAATCATGCATTCTTATGACTGTTTTATCATCTTTGATGTAGTTACAATGACAAAATAATTGCAAACACTTGAAGTATTTAATAATGTTATATTATTAAATAATTTGAACTATTTTCTAACTACATAATGTATAGGAGTCTGTACATTACGAAATGTATGTAGGAGACTGATATGATAGAAAAACATTCCTATTATATTGTTAGGCCAAAATAAATCCCAAACAACACGCAATACATGATTAAGATTACACACACACACATACACACACAGAGATGGATATCTATGATGTCTCATTCCAAGTTAGCAGTGTTTGTTTCAGGGTAAGTGTTTACATTTCATTTATTTTCTTTATTCTTGTCTTATATTTCTTTTACCTTACTTGCAAAAACAATACTTACATTATTATTATTACTATTTTTAGCATCATCACTGTTATTATCATCTGTTTAAAATGACCAATAAACAAAAAAAATGTTGACTTAAAATTAGCCTTAAGCACAGTACAGTTTCAGGGGAAACAGACAGTGCTTTCCCCTAGCTTACATAAATCCACACTGTTAAAAGATGCAATTATACCGATGAACACCCAGGACATTCTACCTTCACATATGCATGATTTCTTGCCCTCTTTCCTTCATCTGATGATGGTGATGTGGCACCAAAATCATCCCTTACAGCTGTGTTATCTTGCTAGACTTCTGTAGGTACAAGTGAGCACTTTCTCCATATTTGGTTTTTATTCTTTATAACTGGAAACTTAGGGCATCTCACACACTGTGGTAAAAATGAAAGTATTTAAGGTTATGAAGTTGGTGGGGGGTAAGATAATGAGAGGAAGTTCAGGGATCTTTGGCAAACCATGGAACACATGTACTTTAAATATAGAAGGTACTACTCTGCTCCAATCATTAGTTTTCTCACTAAATAGAAAGCAAAATTGAGATTATTTTGATTTTAGGAGAACTCAATAATATTGCAATTAATAGAAAAATTGTCAATTTAAACAGTGAATGAAAAGAGCTAAGGATATTTGTGGGTGAAACACAAACCTTTTATTTCCCAAAAAAATTCACTCAGAAGAGCCATACATCTCAGTTCTTGTTTCTATAAACATTCGTGCTTATTTAGTCTTTTTAGCATTTCTCACTTTCTCTCCACTAGCAATGAAACTCTTCAGTCTCTTTATGTCCAGTCCTCAGCAAATTCATACTAGATTAATTACCGAAAATCTGGATTATTTCTTAAACTATTTTCTATCTTTTCTCTCACAACTTTCCTTTTATCATCCAATATTCCCATTCATCTCATCTTCTTTCCTATATATTTTACATCCCACTTATCAAGAGGTCCTCTCACCACTACCATCAAAATATTAAATAATGAATCAGAAAAGCACTAGTCAACACTTTCTATGCTATCAAAGAGGCTTAATATAATATCATGCTTGAAATATCTCTATTTGGTCAACACCAAGCAATGATCTCATATAAACATAAAACATCATGTCACTGATCATCTAAAATAGTCCATTTCTTTCGATCATCTGTACTTGGGGTAAAATCAAAGACCCTTATTTTACAATTGCTTATCAGTGCCTATGATGTCTTCCCATCTATTTCTCCAAACTCTTTTTCTTGTACTTTTTCCTTCAATCCTTCTGTTCCTGCCATGTTGATCTTTCAGCTTTTCCTTGAACATGTTCAGTGCATTCCTCAAAGCCATTTCACCTCTTATTCCCTCTGTCTAGAATGTGCTTTCCCCAAAGCATTGAGTACCTCCCTTCTCACATCATTTACATCTCTGTTCTAATAACACCTCCCAGAAAGGTACTACCTGGTGAGGTGTCTAATGAGCTCCATTCAAAATTATTCTCAACTTATAAATCATGCTCTATTTTCCTCATGTGGCTTATCATTTCCTGCAATTATATCTATTTATATGTTGATTATCTGTCCCCTTCCATTAAAATATTACCTGCATGAGAGCAGGACATTTCTATTAACTTTATCACCAGAACTCAGATTTTTCTCTGAGTCATAGTAAATATTAAGAAAGTATCAGTTGAAAGAACTTGAATCATGAGGTGATTTTGCCATCCCTTCCTGATATAACTAGTGACTTCATGGACACCAGATTTCCACAAAAATCTCGTAGTGACTATGTGGAAAATGTACAGGAATGAGGATACCTAGAGACAGGAAGATCTGGAAGAACTATTATGTATCACTTTATCTTGGGTCTAGGTCATAGCATGAAACAAAGTTCTGCTCCTTTGGTTTAGTTGAAAAGGATCTAATGAAAAGATGGAGAATGGAGCAAACATTAAGGAAATCAGTGAAGTAGAAGTACCTTGAGGCTAAATATGGGGTGCAATCTCCACCCGGGGCTGAATGGGCAAAGGGAGTGGATACTTCTCTAGAACCCCATGAAACTGGAATGATGGAGAAGTTCCTTTACAACCTTCATACTTAACAGGCACATGGGCATGAGCTTTTCTTGGAGGAATGCAGTCAAATTAGTAACTTCCTCATGTTGCCAGAAAAAAAGGAGAAAGACATTGAGCTCTTCCTCTTTCCTTTCTACTTCTGACATTCCGTTGGTGCCCGTCACTGTTAAACTCATTTGCAAACCAGTCACCAAACAGCCCTATTTTTGCTGCTCATAGGTTTCAACTCCAGGTTCACAAAGCAAGGCAGAGAATAAACATTCTCGAATTAGGAAAGGCAAAGGGAAAATCACCAAAACACCTCTATTATCTACAACTACAACCATGAATACTTATTTTAACTAAAAGGGTATGGTACAGGGCAGTGCAATGGTGGCTTCGCAGGCAGAATTCTTGCCTGCCATTCCCGAGACCCGGGTTTGATTCCCAGAGTCTGCCCACGCAGAAAAAAAAAGGATATGGTACAAAGAATTGACAAAAAGGATATGGTACAATTCTCAGAATCAGAAAACAGCTACTGAGTGTTCACCAAAAATTAATTTATTTCCCAATGGAATTTCAGAATCCAAAACTTTCTCTTTGTATTTTACAGCATACTTTCTGACATGTTATAAATCAAAGTACTTAATATTTCCCCAGTCAAAAATATCAAATAAATTAAAGTAATTAATGCTATTGCCTCACCATTCTTATGAGATTTCACTTCCTGATGATATTGGAGAATGGGTGAAAATCATGTCCTCAATGAATTGTAGATTCTCAGAAGAATGAATATTAGTGGGTATTATAGTGAGAATGACTTTCTGCTGGAAATAATTGAACTGTAGGGATTTGGCCCTTCTGAGATAATTTGATTATAAACACTTCAGGTTCTTCATATCCCTGACATCTCTGGGAAATCCCACTCTTTTCTAGGAAGCATTAGCCTTATTTTAGTTTTAGGATCCAGAAATGAATCATTAGTGAGGAAATGTGGAAGACTGAAATTCATATACTGATGAATTAATAAATGCCTCTATAAAATCAGCAGATCATTATGTTCCTTTCCAGAGTACAGTTATTTATAAATGTACATTACTGTGACATTTACATAATGGAAAGTGAATTAGAGCAAAGAGAACAACCATTCTATCCATGATAATTTACTGAGTATAATCAGAAATACATTGTTCTAGGTGCTGCTGAGAGTACAGCTATTGATGAGACAAAATTCTTGATTCTAGGGTGCTCACACTTTGATGTTGAATTTTGTTCTCGGCTAGGTCTGACACTGTCACTAAATAAAATTTTAGCTACAACTTAGTAAGTTCTTAGCACATAGCATGCATATTTTAACCATTTTACCTGTACTAACACCCAAGCGTGAAGGGAATTCTAGTATTAACTACACTTTATCAGTGAAGAAACTGAGGCAAAGGGATTAATAATTTGTTCAATGCCATACAGCTAGAAACCAGAGCAGATGGGATTTCCACTAGGAATTTATTTCAGGAAGGTGCTTTCTCTGAATTCCTTTTTTCCTTTCAACTTGAAACATAACTACACATAAAAGAGATACCACTTTTGTTAAACTGAAGACTACTCTCCTAGACTCTTTGTGGTACTGAGCAGTGGCAACAAGCACTTACATGAAAGAGCTCCAAGTTGAAGGTGAAAGTTTGGGGTACAATGTCTGGAACACCTAGAGCCATTTGTCCACCTACAAATGCTTTGCTTTGAGGTGTCCTTAATCAAAACATATAGGATGCTGTGCTTTGCTTCTTTAAATGAAGGTATTACCCCAGAGTGCTCAGTAAACTTATCTGGAAAGCTCATTTGCTTGCCTAACCTCATTATCTCACAATCAAGAATGAATAAATGGGGATAGTAATTATTTTACCTCTTGATTAATATTCCAATAAATAGAAACACTAAAATACCAAAGATTCTTGCCGGGCTTTGGGTTATTTCAAAGTGAGTGAAGTGAGCAAGGTAGCATTTTATATAAATTGTGAGGTGTAGACAGTAGACTGAAAAAGGAATCATGAACTGAAGTTCAATAAATTTGGTATAACTTCAGTCTCACACCAAATGAGCATTTGTCCATTTGATAAATAGTATGATATCATTCATGTGATCTTGAACTTATGAGCTGAAAAAAGTAAAACACAAAGTAATTACAATGTTTTTACTTATGTAACCTCTCTTGCATCATATTATCTTAGTCAATAGACCCAAAGTCTGCATGTACAGAATAAGGTAGTGCAATGGAGAAGAAAGTTGGGGTGATAGATGTACATAATATATTCCAAAACGACTGCATCAACCTTACCCCTCTTAAAATATGAGTGTCACATTGCCATACCTGGCTGTGTGGCACTGAAAGAGGATGCACATTTTCCCATGGTGGTCCTAATGCTCGCTTTCGTCTGGTTAAATGTCAAGGAGATGTACTTGGTGGTATTTTAAGTACTGACTCAAATGTAGGATTAATATCATTATTATGTGACTACCACATTTACACATGTCTTAAGAAACAAGTTAAATTCATGTTATAGTGCTGTTTTTAATTTGCAAAAAGGCAGGCTGAGGTTAAGCTATTACAAGGTCATTATGAACAGGGCAATCATTCCTAATCTTTTTCTGTTTATTGTTGTTCATCTTAGCACCAAAAGGAAAATCTTTTATATGTTATTTTTGCTTAATCACTCTTGCTTTTCCTGTGACAATTGCATCTATCTGTAGATATCTATATATCTATAAATATCTATAGATATCTCTATAGATAGATATATAGAGAGACATACACATAAACATACATGTATTGTTTATAGACTGGGTATACATCTGTGCTCTATACACAAAAACAGTAAGATTTGCTTTGATCCCCAAGTCCCAGTTCATGCTCCTTCAGGCACAAAAAAACTCAGAAAACTAAGGCGGTCCTGAGCTGTACATTAAAAGTTAAGTAAGATTTGGTGATGAGAGGGTTGACTGAGGTGGACTAGAATGGGGAACATGGGAAAACATGGTGAGAGAAAAGACTGAAAATGTTCAGGGCTAGGAAAGGAGATCCCAGTTCTATAACACTTGCACCATATGTCAGCTTCATTTATGCCCAAGTTCCTTCAGCTTTACACAGAAACCATATATCAGTTCCATTAATGCCCAAGCCCATTTAGTCAGGCACAACAGAGGTATTTTCAAGATTCATAATTTAGATATGCCATCGAAGCATATACTGTAAAACAAAGGACTGTAATTTAAAGAAATGCAATATTTTATCCATATGTCCAAGGAAATTGTAAATAGTCAAGCATCAGAGATCCAGAAAAGATGTCATTAAAAAAAGAGTAAGATTGACTTTATACATAGGAGCACCATATGAATCTAGATGTTTTAAATATAAATCACTGGCTTAATAGGCTATTTCTTCATGGCACATATAATTACATGTTTGCAGAAGAAGAAGGAGTGTCAGATAACATGATGATTGCAATGTATAAATAACAATATGTTAAGAAATTTTATTATCTTTTCTTTAGATTGGATTAGAAGTCAAGAAAATACAATGTTAAAGGAAAACTACACACCCGTGAGCGAGTTTATTCTCCTGGGACTGAGAGATTGAGCTGGTTTATAACCTTTCCTTTTTGTGACATTCCCAGTGATCTATCTTATCACAGTAATTGGCAACATAACCATGATTTTGTTAGTCAGAAAAGGGGCTCAAAACTTGACACCTCAATGTACTTCTTCCTCAGTCATCTGCCCTTGGTAGATGTCTGTTATTCCACCACTGTCACTCCTCAGATGCTAGTTAATTTCTTATCCAAGAGAAAACACATTCCCTTCATTGATTGTTTTTTACAATTCCACTCTTTCATTACCCTGGTAATCACAGATTATTATATGCTGACAGTCATGGCTTATGACTGCTATATGGCTATCTGTAAACCTTTGTTATATATGAGTAAGATGTCCAAACGCATCTGCCCCTATATTTATGGGTCACTGCACCCTATATTTATGGCTTTGCAAAAGATCTTGTCCAGACCATCCTGACGCTGCATCTGTCCTTCTGTGGACCAAATGAGATCAACCACTTTTGCTGTGCAGACCCACCTCTATTAGTCCTCGCCTGCTCAGACACCTGTGCCAAAAAAACTGCCATGTTTGTGGTGGCTGGTTTCAACCTCACCTGTTCTCTCACCATTATCCTCATCTCTTATATTTTCATCTTCACAGCCATCCTGGGCATCCACTCAGCTGAGGGGAGACACAAAGCCTTCTCCACCTCTGGGTCCCATCTAATGTCTGTCACCATCTTTTATGGAACTCTGTTATGCATGCATTTGAAGTCATCTGTGCAACAGGGAAAATTGTAGCTGTCTTTGTATTTTTGTGAGTCCTATGTTAAATCCTTTCATCAATAGCCTGAGGAGCAAAGATGTCAAAAGAGCACTAAGGGAATTTTTTCAAAAGAAACTGTTTATTAAATAAGGCAGGCATTTTATTGGACTCTGGCAGATAGTACACATTGATTATTTTATTATTTGGCCTTTTAGTCAGTATCTTAAATTACCAAATAATTTTCTGTCATTGAGACATTTTTTGCCTTTCTGAATTCATTTATGCAATTTGGAACAATGTCAAACTATTTGTCAAATTTTACAGTGTCATCTTAGCAAATTAAAAGGCACACACATGTGGAAATTCAAAGACAAACCAGAAGAACTGCCATTGCTCTACAAAACAAAAAAGAAAAGATGATCCCCTCTTTAGTAGTCATACTTGTCCAAAGTTATGAAAGATAGAATTATGACATACTATGCAATGGTAACATTACATTTTATAGTGCTTAATAATTTCCAAACTAGTTTTCAGAAATCTGCCAATCACAGCTAATGTTTTTCTTTCTTTTCTATAGATTTTATACCAAGGACGATCTTTTCAGTATATCTCAGATTATTTCTCTAAAAACATATTTGGATTGACCTTTTCTGTACAATGGACTCCTCAAAAGCCTTTTACCAGAGTTATTGGGATATATTCTCATAATACAAAAAAACATCCAAACTTACAAACAATAGCTAATATCATCACATAATTGTGCACTCATCAACATGATCAATCTTAGAGCACTCATTACTCAAAAAAAACCCATACCCTTTAGCCACAGCCCCGATTATTGACCCCTAGCATTGGTTCTGTACATGTGTTACTATTGATGAAAGAGTAATAAACTATTGATGTAAAATATGGTCTATAATTTGCAAAATGTGCATTTTCCTCCTTATAACTCTCTCTTACTGACTCATTTTAATAGTAATGTACCTTTCTTCTTGTTCGTGAAAAAATATTTTTGTATTTATACAATTAATCATAGTCACCTATTACAGGGTTCACTGTGTTATATGGCCCTGAACTTTATCCTCTATATTTCCTTCTAGGGACATATATGACTCTAAACTTTCCCTTTCAACCACAATCAAATGCATAATTTGGTGCTGTTAATTACAATGACATTATTGTCCTTATATGCATTCTGTACTAGGTAGTAATCTTTCAGTGTTCTATGCAATGCAAATATCTTCAACCTTTTCTGCATTTCATTTTTGTGTACAATATAGTTGATGGTGCAGATGTCTCAGTTTATTGTAGTTCAAATTTATCAGTCTTCTCTTTATTGTTGTTCTTTTAAAAACGTTTCTAGAAATGTTTCCTATTATTACAATATTCTCCTTTTTTCTTAATATTTTAAAAGTTTGAATTTTTATTGTTTCTGGAATTATAAATGGTTCAAAACAAAGCCTAATTCTGTTTTCTTATGGAAAATAATATTCCATTTAAGAATCCATACTATTCTCATAACATTTTAAATGAGAACTCTGTCATATATCAAGTTTTCATCAGTTTGTTTTGGTTTCTTTATTCTAGGGTCAATTTTTAAGTCCCTGCATCAATACAATCTGTTTCAATGGGATAGCTTAGTAAAAAATCTACAACTCACCTGGAAGATCAGAACACTCAAGTATTTTTTAATGATATGGGTAAAAGTAATTTATGTTAAAATGAATGGAAATGTCTGTATTTTTTCCAGATTTTATATCCATCATTTCTTTATAAGGCCCAGAAAACAACTCCATTGATCCAGTAATGGTGGCTAAGAGAATGAAAAGAAAACAATGTCATTTAAAATCTACATATTGTCTAAAATAACCCTCTTATTTTGGTGAATATTACAAACATTTAACAGATTTGGCTAAGCCTGCTTTGTGAGTTGCCTTTAGTTCTGCAGCCTTTCATCAACCTTTTTCTTAGGCAAAGTGGGCCAGTTTCCAAGACTGGTTTCCTTGTGCTGATTTGGGAGATAACAGTGAAACAGAATTGATGTGGGGCATCTCTAATTTTAATCTCTAGGCTTTCCAGTAGGACATTTCCTGCTGAACAATTATCATAGCCACCTACCTCATGGTCAGCCCCTACTCTAATTGGGTATTTGCTCTTGAGAAATCCAAGTCATGGATGCCAATGGAGCTGAAAAATATCCTTACATGTGTTTTATTATTTCATATATATAAATATAGAGGGAGATGTAAAACATCCCAGGATTGTTGTGGATTTCTCAATTATCCCTTCTAATGTTAGTTTTCTTTATTCATTAAGGTTGTATTTTTAGGTCCTTTGAAATGAGTAGATTGTATTGTTCTTTTTGTTATTTTGTAGTTTCCATCCTATCTTTTATAATGATGAAAGTACAAAAGTGTGTTTTCTCTACCATTGATAAATAAGAGCAGCACTTTTGCTGTTTTGTATTATCAGTGCCTATTTTACGTAGTTCTATACATTAACTTTTATGCTCACTGAGTTCATTTAATTAGTGAGTTTAATAT
>PVIY010047022.1:0-18114 GCA_004026745.1 Myrmecophaga tridactyla
AAGAAATACTAAAGGGAGCACTAGAGACAGATATGAAAAGACAGAAGAGAGAGGTGTGGAGAAGAGTGTAGAAAAACCAGTACCATAAAGCTCCTAGAAGAAAATGTAGGGAAACATCTAAATTAGGGGGCTTCCTAAATTTTACACCCAAAGCAAAAGCAACAAAAGAAAAAGTAGATGAATGGGAACTCCATAAAATCATATGCTTTTATACCTCAAAGACTTAGTCAAAAAGGTGAAAAGGCAGTCAACTCGAAGGGAGAAAATATTTGGAAATCACATATCAGATAAAGGTTTGATATTCTGTATACATAAAGAAATCATGCAACTCAACAACAAAAGAACAAGCAACCCGATTATAAAGTGAGTTAAAGATATGAATATACATTTTACTGAAGAGCAAATACAGATGGCTAAAAACACATAAAGAAATGCTCATTCTCATTAGCTATAAGGGAAATGTAGATCAAGACTATAATGAGATACCACCTCACATCAATAAGAATGGCTGCTAGTAAACAAACAAATGCTGGAGAGGATGCAGAGTAACCAGGACACTTGTGCACTGCTGGTATGAAAGTATAATGGTACAGTCACCATGGAAGACAGTTTGGCAGTTCCTCAGAAAACTAAATATCCAGCAATACCTCTACTCGGTATATACCCAGAAGAGCTGAAAGCAGATACACAAACAGAGATTTGCATACCAATATTCACAGCAGCACTATTCACAATCACTAAAAGATGGAAACAATCAAGTGCCCATCAACAGATCAGAAGATTAACAAAATATGGTCATATATGCAGTACTAAGATGAAATGACATCCTGAACCACATGACAAGATGGATGAGCCTTGAGGACATAATGTAGACTGAAGTAAGCCAAACACAAAAATACAGGTACTGTATGATTCCGCTTTTATGACCACTGAAAAGGTAAAATTAGAGGCTTATAATGCAGAGTATAGGGGATCAATAGATACAGAGAAGCTTGAGATGGGTGAACAGATGTGGTTGAACTTAACTGTAGGGGAATAGACAGAAGTAAAGGCAGTTCACAAGTAGGTCTATAAGTAATATTACCATATCGAAGGTGAACATGATTGAAAGGGCTTGTATAGCCTCATGTATCCCACCAATTAACACTACAAATATAAATAACTTCTTGCATAAACTACTGCAAAGGTATGAATCTTGCAGAAAGAGCGTATACTTTTGGAGTATAGGGGGGAAAATTATATTGCATGCTCTGGGTTATGTTTAACAGGAAAACAACAATAGTACCACAGCAAAAACCAGGGGTACATGATGGGGCTAGGGACAAGACTTAGGGGAGGATTGGATTTTCTATTTGGTAAGGGTGTGTTTATCGACTATCTTTTTCTTCGGAACAATGAAATTACCTCAAATTGAAAGTGTTGATGGACTGTTGATTTTGAACATTATATATGAGGCCCAGTAGATAGAGGTGGCTAAAAGATGCACTGACTGAGAAGTAGACTGGCAAATGATGGTGTAAACATACGATCAAACGCAGTGCTGCTACAAAAAGGAACAAAGTTGAAGATGGTGGCTTAGTGAGGTGTGGGATTTGGTTCGTCCTCCAGAACAGCTACTAAATAGCCTGGAACAGTACAGAACAACTGCTGGAGCTATATCAGTGACAGGACACACAGTGTACCCCAGTCTGGAACAGCTGGAATGGCTGCAAGCCAACCCAGAACCATGAGTTCTCCAAGCCGAGGTGGCGAGCGGACCTCCCCCACAGGCTGCTTCACAGAGGGGAAAGGAAAGGGACTTTACTAGCAGCAGGGGCTAAGCATAACTAAGCTCCAAATGTGGAATTAATTCACAAATTCTGACTACTAAAAATAGTCCCTCAATTCAGTTGAACCTCCAGTCAAACCATAGGTTGCTGACAATTTCCCTGGTGCCGAGGTGGTAGGGCTGAAGAAAAAAGAAAAAAGAAAAAAACAAACAGGTTTTTTTTGGATCAGACAGCACGTAATACTTGAAAGAGTCTGGGCTCTGAAGGAAAGGAGGGGACACAAAGAATCTGAAGGTACACACAGCAACATACCAACTTATGCTTCTGATTGGCAAACGCAAGGAACAGGGGTCCTACTCTGAGAAGGATTTTTCTCTTTCTTCTTTGTGGCTGTGTTTCTATGGCTTGATTACCTTTGGATAAAGGGGCATGGCTTCTCAGACTGCAATTACCCCAGGCATAGGCAGGAACTAGCTTGTTTGAGAGTTTGTCTGGAGCCTGTGACTTCCCCAGGAGAGGGGTGGGGCCCAGCTCAGGTGGATTCCCTCTCTCTCAAGGAATTCAGACCCCAGGGTTTAGAAAATTGAAGCAATTAAAGCCAGCCTACAACCTCTCCTCTGTCTCTACCATGCCCCCAGCAGGGAGAGTCTGCTGAAGTTAAAAGTAACGCATCACCTAATGCTGGTGGGACCCGCAGGCAGAAAAGCACCACATACTGGGCAGGACAGGAAAAGCACAAAGTCCAGAGACTTCATAGGAAAGTCTTTCAACCTGCTGGGTCTCACCCTCAGGGAAAACTGAGGCAGGTGACTCTTTCCTCCTGACAGGAGGCCAGTATGGTCTGGGAAAATCTGGCTGGGGTCTATATTACCTAAGTAGACCCTCCTAAGGGCAGGGGGAAAAAGGCATGATATAGGCAGGGCAAGAAACAAGAACTGAAAAATTCTCCTCTGTTAAACAAAATCTAAGCTAGTGGTCCAGAATAAGCTGAACTGAATGTCAAAGACAGAAAACAAAGTCATACAGCAAGAAAACCCTAGGTAAAAGAAGTGAAAACAATCTCCAGAATAAACTAATTAAGGTAATTAAATGCCTAGAAGCCAGCAAAAAATAACAAATCATACTAGGAAAACTGAAGATATGGCCCAAAGGAACAAACCAACAATCCAAAATGAGATACAGGAGTTGAAACAATTAACTCAGAATGTTGACAGAGGCATGGAAAAAACCTCATCAAAAATCAAATCAATGAATTAAGTGAGGATATGAAGAAGGAAAAGAATGAACAAAAAGAAGAAATCGAAAGTCTGAAAGAACAAATCACAGAACTTATGGGAATGAAAGGCACAGTAGAAGAGATGAAAAAAACAATGGAAAACTACAATGTCAGATTTCAAGAGGCAGAAGATAGGATTAGTGAACTGCAGGAAGGAACATCTGAAATTCGACAAGCAAAAGAAAATATAGGGAAAAGAATGGAAAAACGTGAGCAGGGACTCAAGGAACTGAATGACAACGTGAAACGCATGAATATACATGTTGTGGGTGTCTCAGAACGAGAAGAGAAGGGAAAAGGAGGAGAAAAACTAATGGAGGAAATTATCACTGAAAATTTCCAAACTCTTAGGAAAGACTTAAAATTACAGATCCAAGAAGTGCAACATACCCCAAACAGAATAGATCCAAATAGATGTACTCCAAGACACTTACTAATCAGAATGTCAGATGTCAAAGAGAAAGAGAGAATCTTGAAAGCAGCAAAAGAAAAGCAATCCATTACATACAAGGGAAGCCCAATAAGACTATGCATAGATATCTCAGCAGAAACCATGGAGGCTAGAAGACAGTGGATGATATACTTAAATTATAAAGGGAAAAATTGCCAACCAAGAATTCTATATCCAGCAAAATTTTCCTTCAAAAATGAGGGCGAAATTAAAATGCTTTCAGACGAAAAATCACTGAGAGAATTTGTGATCAAGAGACTGGCTCTGCTAAAATACTAAAGGGAGCACTAGAGGCAGATAGAAAAAGACAGGAGAGAGAGAGGTGTGGAGAAGAGTGTAGAAATGAAGACTATCAGTAAAGGTAAAAAGAAAAAAAATTAGATATGACATATAAAATCCAAAAGGGAAAATGGTAGAAGAAAGTACTACCCATACAGTAATAACACTAAATGTTAATGGATTAAACTCCTCAATCAAAAGAAGTACTGGAAGAATGGATTAAAAAAAGGACCCATCTGCATGCTGTCTACAGGAAACACATCTCAGACCCAACGATAAACATAGGTTGAAAGTGAAACGTTGGGAAAAGATTATTTCATGCAAATAGCAATCAGAAAAGAGCAGCAGTAGCTATACTAATATCCAACAAATTAGACTTCAAATGTAAAACAGTTAATAGAGACGAAGGACACTATGTATTAATAAAAGGAACAAGTCAACAAGAAGACATAGCAATCATAAATATTCATGCAACAAGCCAGAATGCTCCAAAATACATGAGGCAAACACTGAAAAGAGAAATAGACACAGCTACCATAATAGTTGTAGAATTGAATTCCCCACTCTTATCAAAACATCTAGACACAGGATCAATAAAGAAACAGAGAATTTGAATAATACAATAAATAAGCCAGACTTAACAGACATTTATAGAACATTATACCCCACAACAGCAGGATACACCTTTTTCTCAAGCGCTCATGGATCATTCTCAAAGATAGACTATATGCTGAGTCACAAAGCAAGTCTCAATAAATTTAAAAAGACTGAAATCATACAAAACACTTTCTCAGATCATAAAGGAATGAAGTTGGAAATCAATAATAAGCAGAGTGCAAGATAATTCCCAAATATGTGGAGGCTCAACAACACACTCTTAAACAACCAGCAGGTCAAGGAAGAAATTACAAGAGAAATCAGTAAATATCTCAAGGCAAATGAAAATGAAAATACAACATATCAGAATTTATGATAGGCAGCAAAGGCAGTACTAGGAAGGAAATTTATTGCCCTAAAGGCCTATATCAAAAAAGAAGAAAGAGCAAAAATCGAGGAGTTAACTGTCCACATGGAAGAAGTAAAGAAAGAACAGCAAACTAATCCCAAGGCAAGCAAAAGGAAAGAAATAATAAAGATTAGAGCAGAAATAAACGAAATTGAGAACATGAAAACAATTGAGAAAGTCAACAAAATCAGAAGTTGCTTCTATGAGAAAATCAATAAGATTGATGGACCCTTAGAGAGGTTGACAAAAAGAAGAAGAGAGAGGACGCAAATAAATAAAATCAGAAATGGAAGAGGAGACATAACCACTGACCCCACAGAAATAAAGACAGTAATAACAGGATACTATGAACAACTTTATGCTAATAAACTCAACAATGTAGATGAAATAGACAACTTCCTCAAAAGGCATGAACAACCAACACTGACTCAAGAAGAAATAGATGACCTCAACAAACCAATCACAAGTAAAGAAACTGAATCAGTCATTAAGAAGTTCCCCAAAAAGAAAAATCCAGGACCAGATGGCTCACATGTGAATTCTACCAAACATTCCAGAAAGAATTAGTACCAATCCTGCTCAAACTCTTAAAAAAATTTGAAGCGGAGGGAAAGCTACCTAACTCATTCTATGAAGCCAACATCACCCTCATACCAAAGTCAGACAAAGATATTACAAAAAAAGAAAACTACAGACCAATCTCTCTAATGAATAGAGATGCAAAAATGCTCAGCAAAATTATTGCAAATCGGAGCCAGCAGCACATTTAAAGAATTATACACCACGACCAAGTAGGATTCATCCCGGTATGCAAGGATGGTTCAACATAAGAAAATCAATTAATGTAATACACCATATCAACAAATCAAAGCAGAAAAACCACATGATCATCTCAATTGATGCAGAAAAGGCATTTGACAAAATTCAACACCTTTTTTTGTCAAAAACACTTCAAAGGGCAGGAATAGAAGGGAACTTCCTCAACATGATAAAGGGAATATATGAAAAAGTCACAGCTAACATCTTCCTCAATGGGGAAAAACTGAAAACTTTCCCCCTAAGATCAGGAACAAGACAAAGATGTCCACTATGACCATTATTATTCAACATTGTGTTGGAAGTTCTAGTCAGAGCATTTAGACAAGAAGAAGAAATACAAAGCATCAAAATTGGAAAGGAAGAAGTAAAACTCTCACTGTTTGCAGATGATATGATACTGTATGTCGAAAATCCCCAAAAATCCACAGCAAAACTACTAGAGCTAATAAACGAGTACAGCAAAGTGGCAGGTTACAAGATAAACACTGAAAAATCTATAGTAATAGTCTACACTATTAATGAACGCTAGTAATGAACATTCTGAAGGGGAAATCAAGAAAAAAGTTCCATTACAATTGCAACGAAACGAATCAAATATTTAGGAATAAATTTAACTAAAGAGGCAAAAGACCTATACAAAGAAAACTATAAGAAATTGTTAAAAGAAATCACAGAAGACCTAAATAAATGGAAGGGCACACCGTGTTCATGGATTGGAAGACTAAATACAGTGAAGATGTCAATTCTACCTAAATTGATTTATAGATTCAAAGCAATCCCAATTAAAATCCCCAAAACTTACTTTTCAGAAACAGAAAAACCAATAACCAAATTTATTTGGAAGGGCAGGGTGCCCCAAATAGCTGAAAGTATCCTGAGAAAAAAAAAGGGAAGTCGGAGGTCTCACACTGCCTGACTTTAAGGCATATTATGAAGCTACAGTGGTCAAAACAGCATGGTACTGGCATAAAGATAGATATACTGACCAAAGGAATAGAACAGAGTGTTCAGATACAGATTCTCTCATCTATGGACAAATTGGTCTTTGAGAAAGGCAGTCGAGCCAACTCACCTGGGACAGAACAGTCTCTTCAATAAATGGTGCCTAGAGAACTGGATAGCAATATGCAAAAGAATGAAAGAGGATCCATATATGACACGCTATACAAAAATTAACTTAAAATGGCTCAAAGACCTAGGCATTAGCTCTAAGGCCATAAAACTGTTAGAAGAAAACGTAGGGAAATATCTTATAAATCTTATAATAGGAGGTGGTTTCCTAGACCTTACACCCAAAGCAAGAGCATTGAAGAAATAAATAAATAAATAGGAACTCCTCAAAATTAAACACTTTTGCACATTAAAGAACTTTGTCAAGAAAGTAAAAAGACAGCCTACACAATGGGAGACAATATTTGGAAACAATATATCAGATAAAGGTCTAGTATCCAGAACATATAAAGAGATTGTTCTACTCAACAACAAGACAAAAAAGACAACAACAAAAAAAGACAGACAACCCAATTACAAAATGGGCAAAAGACTCGAACAGACACTTCTCAGAAGAGGAAATACAAATGGCCAAAAGGCACATGAAAAGATGCTCAACTTCCCTGGCTATTAGGGAAATGCAACCACAATGAGATATCATCTCACACCCACCAGAATGGCCATTATCAATAAAACAGAAAACGACAAGTGCTGGAGAAGATGTAGAGAAAGAGGCACACTTATCCACCATTGGTGGGAATGTCAAATGGTACAACTGTTGTAGAAGGCAGCTGGCAGTTCCTCAGGAAGCTAAGAATTGTCATATGACCCAGCAATACCATTGCTAGGTATCTACTCAGATGACATGAGGGAAGGACACTGTGCTGGTTTGAAAGGAAGTATGCCCCCTAAAAAAGCCATGTTTTAATCAAAATCCCATTTCATAAAGATAGAATAATCCCTATTCAATACGGTATGTTTGAAACTGTAATCAGATCACCTCCCTGGATGATGTGATTTAGTCAAGAGTGGTTGTTAAGCTGGATTAGGTGACGACATGTCTCCACCCATTTGGGTGGGTCTTGATTGGTTTACTGGAGTCCTATAAAAGAGGAAATGTTTTGGAGAATGGGAGATTTGAAGAGAGCAGAGAATGCTGTAGCACCACGAAACAGAGTCCACCAGCCAGGGACCTTTGGAGATGAAGAAGGAAAATGCCTCCTGGAAAGCTTCATGAAACTGGAAGCCAGGAGAGAAAGCTAGCAGATGATGTCGTGTTCGCCATGTGCCCTTCCAGCTGAGAGAGAAGCCCTGACTGTGTTCGCCATGTGCCTTCTCACTTGAGAGAGAAACCCTGAACTTCATCGGCCTTCTTGAACCAAGGTATCTTTCCCTGGATGGACGCCTTAGATTGGACATTTCCATAGACTTGTTTTAATTGGGACATTTTCTCAGGCTTAGAACTGTAAACTAGCAACTCATTAAATTCTCCCTTTTAAAAGCCATTCCATTTCTGGTATATTGCATTCCAGCAGCTAGCAAACTAGAACAGACACAGACATTTGCACACCAATGTTCATAGCAGCATTATTTACAATTGTGAAGAGATAGAAACAGCCAAAATGTCCATCAACAGATGAGTGGCTAACAAACTGTTATAAATACAATGGCATATTATGCCACTGTAAGACAGAATAAAGTTATGAAGTATATAACAACATGGACGGACCTTAAGGACAATATGCTGAGTGAAATTAGCCAGACACAAAAGGGCAAATACTGTATGGTCTCACTGATATGAACTGACATTAGTGAATAAACTTGGAGAATTTCAGTGGTAACAGAGACCATCAGGAGACAGAAATAGGGTAAGATATTGGGTAATTGGAGCTGAAGGGATACAGATTGTGTATGAAGCTGAACATGAGAATGACAGAGGGAGGACGGCTGGGAGCACAAATGAAATCAGAAAGAAAGACAGACGATAAAGACTGAGATGGTATAATCTAGGAATGCCTAGAGAGTATAATGATAGTGACTAAATGTACAAATTTTAAAATGTTTTCGCATGAGGAAGAACAAAGGAATGTCATTACTGCAGGGTGTTGAAATAGATGGTAATTAACATTTTAAAATTTTAACTTATGTTTGAGATGATGCAAATGTTCTAAGAAACGATCATGATGATGAATATGCAACTATGTGATGCTATTGTGAATTACTGATTATATATTTAGAACAGAATGATCATATGTTAAGAATATCTTTGTTTGTAGTTATATATATATTTTTTAATTAATTAAAAAATGTACTTGGAAAAAAAAAAAGAACGAAGTTGTGAGGCATGCAACAATTTGAATGAACTTATGGGACATTTGGTGAGGCAAAATAAGCCAGAAACAAAAGAGCAAATATTTTATGATCTTATTTATAAGAAAAGTGGGGCCTTGATTGTAAGCTCTTACAACAGCCACATTTAGTCCAGAGTGGTAATCATTATTTCTGGATTTTGAGGGGTTGTTTTATATATATGTATAACCTGGAATTTAGAGATAAGAATGAAGCTGATTAGATTGGGATTACACTAATTCAATAGAGGAGTAAGGAAGACACTGCATGTAGTTTAGAACTTTACCTACTTCTTGAGACCAAAGGAAGAAAGTTTTATTATGTCCAGAAGCTAGGTTTTCTGTAGGACATAATCTAACTAAACCTGTCTGGAAAGATCATTTAAGCAATCGAAACATAGGGAGCGTAGAATAAGAATAAGTGCTTTTAATCCTGTATAGCTTAATGCAATGCCTGGATACATCCCAGAGTACATTAAGCAGATAATCAAAAAGTATTGGCAAAGTCCCTTGAGGGATGGGAGAAAAAACATGGAACTGTTAAACTTTACCACCAGGGAAACGCTGGAGATTGCCAAACCTAAGGGATACCCAAATCAATAGGCAAAGCCCTTGATTTGGAGGCTTGCTCTTGTGAAGCTTATGTATGTGGCAGAGAAGCTTAGACTACCCATAGGTATGCCTAAGAGTCACCCCCAGAGGACCTCTTTTGTTGCTCAGATATTTCTTTCTAAGTCCAACTCTGTAAGTAAAACCATTGCACTCCCCACTACGTGGGACATGACATCCAGGGATGACACTCTCCCTGGCGGTGTGGGAGATGACACCCAAAGATGAGCCTGGCCCTGGCACCATGGGATCAACAATGCCATCTTGACAAAAGGGGGAAAAGGGGTAATAAATAAGGTATCAGTGGCTGAGAGAGTTCAAATAGAGTTGAGAGGCTACACTGGAGGTCACTCTTACACATGCTTCTGTTAGACACTGCAACCTATCATAACTTACCAAACCCCAACCACATCATTCCTGCCAATCCTAAAGAATACCTACAGAATTATATAAAATTCTACAAGGGTTCCATGCACAAGGGTAACTCTCCAAAGCCTACAATCTCCAGATGGGTCCCTGGATCAGATAAATCCTGAAATGCAGAGGGACCAGCCCTTCCAGAACATCAACTATTTCTATCCTCCATCCCATTATTATTGACAGCCCTTTTCAACATGAGAAAGTTGGAATGGGCATAGCCCAAATACCCCTAAAGAGTGGGAGAAAGATCAAAGGTGATGGTGGAGTTATATAGAGAAGGTCAGGTTCAACAAATGAGTATGAGTGCAGAATCATTATATTGATATATCTTTTGCTCTCTACTACCTTAGAGCAGCTACAAATAAAACCTAAAATTATGGAACTGTAACCCATACCAAACTCTAGAAATCTGTTCTACAACTAATCGTTGTGATGTACTTTGAAATTTATTGTTTTTTTGCATGTTATATTTCACAATAAATAAAATTTTTTAAAAAGAATATTGACTGCAATGCATTAACGAAGATTAAATATGCCTTAAAAATCCATGATTTCTTGGATATGTGTATACATCCATGTTACAAAGAAAATAATCCTGATTGGTCATCTACATGGGATACCAGAGAACAAACTCATAATTTTGAAAAACAAGCATTTATCCTGCCTTTCTTGAAGGGACGATGTCTGAGGGTACCCACATAATAGATGAGGGAAAGTTTATTATATGAAAATTTTAAATGAAGAACTATAAAATTAGAATATCACTCTTTTGCAATTCCTAATGAAATAATTCATGCAAGTAGTGCCCATCAATAGCCACTAAAAACATGAGGTGAAAAGCTGATGGGTAATATTATAATGGATGGATCAGACTGGCAACAGTAGATTCCATCATCAAACCTAACATCACAAAAAAGAAAGACAACAAGACATTCCATGTTTCATGATGTGATGCAATAAGAAGCACAAAACATCATGAACAAAATATTCTTATGAAAAAGCAAACTTCAATCTGAGTAAATTTCTCGATCTAACATCCAGTTTACAGGAAATACAAGAGACAGAGGACCAAGTTAAAAAGAGACCATGGAGATATAATTAGTGAAATACACAATGTTGGGAATTTTATACACAAATGACCCAGTTTCTTCAAGAAATAAATTATTTTTAAAAAGTGAAAGGAACCAACAGACAGAAATGAAACAAATTAACCAAAAATAATGTGATCCAATAGATCCAGACTTCCACAAACCAAATGGAAAATTTTGAAACAATCAGGGAAATGTGAACAATGACTGGGTATTTTATAATATTACAGAATTCCTGTTGCTTTTCAGTTTTCTGTTAATTGAGGACTTCCAGCCATTTATACTGGTTGAAACTCTTGAGTTGCAAATAGTACAACACAGCTTGAAGGAGCTTAAAAAACACACATATATGGCTTGAAACCAGAGGAAGTCCCACGACCTTCTCTCACATCTTATGTCTGCGTCTTTGTGCCCGTCTGCTCTTTCTTTCCTGCTCCACATTTTCCCAAATCCTTCCCCCTCCCTCACAACTACCTTTTCTACTTCTATGGTCTAGAGTCATTTAGTCACTCAATCAATATTCATTATGCTCCTACAATATTCTAGGGCAGCAAGGCACTATTGCAGGCCTATGAGATAGAGCCATGAACAAAATGAATCCCATGAGGGCACATTCTAATAGGGAGAGAGAGACAGTAAAGACACATAGTATGTCAGAATGAGATAAGTGCCATAAAGAAAAAAATTGCCAGAGATAGAAGATAAGGAATGCTGGGCAAAAGATTTTGCTATTTTATATAGGATTATCATGACCTCATTAGGAAGGTGATGTATGAGCAGAGGTAAACCTTGCAGATACTTGCACTAAGTGCTGCTGTTAATATGTTAATCATAATATTGTCATTTTCATCATTATTACATAACGATGGAACGGTCAACAAATATTTATTGTATATTCATTACATTCCAAGGTGGTGTAGGTAGGTGTTGGAAGAATATGGAAGACAGACTGCAGAGATTTCTTTTAAAGGTGAAAAAAAAAAAGAAAGTTAAGAAATATGATATAAACCATTATAAAATATTTTAATTGCATTTTACTTTTTTGGGGGGTGTTTTTTGGTTTGTTTTTTTTTTTTGCATGGGTTGGCACCAGGAATTGAACCCGGGTCTCGGGCATGGCAGGCAAGAATTCTGCCACTGAACCACTGTCACACCACCAGCATTTTACTTTTTTTGAAATAGCTTTTTAAAAGTCTTTTCTTTTTGCTGAGATTGAAGCTTTGAAAATACATAATATGCCCAGCCTTTATACACAGTAGATAAACACACACTGCAAATGCTAATACCAGCAACATAGTGTTTTTTAACCTAAAGAAAATAATTAGTGGATATCCCCTCCTTGCCAACCCACCCCTCAGAAAGACTTCTATTAGGGTCACTAATGAGACAAGGAAAAGTCTAGGCTGGAACTACCAGGAGAAATCTATAACGTAAGATACCCTTCCAAGCAATAAAATATTCCTTGGCTCTAAGAACAAGGTACTGGCATAACAGTTTGTTCAAACTGTGTCTTCCACACATCAATCCCTGTGACCTAGAGATAAATACAGCCAAAAAGACAAGACCTAAAGAACACACAGCTTTAGAGGGTCAAGGTACCCAAGCGAAAAAATTCAAAGCTCAAAACCTGCCCAGAGAATTTTAAAGGAGTTAAAGAGAAAAGCCCTTATATAATAATATAAATTAAATATAAATGTCAAATAAACAATTAAAATTATTGCCATTTACCTGATTGCTTAGAATTTCTTTCTTTCCACTGAATATTTTTGCATTTGATCTGGTTTTGTCTCTCTTTTCGAAGTCGTTCTAATCTTTGAGCTTGAAAAGAAATATTACAACTATAAGTTTGTCAATGAAAGTTTACTATAAACAAAGACATAATTAACTACCTTTATATGAATAAAGATGTTTTATAATGCATATGTTGGAAAAAAGCCATAAAATTTTAAAGGTGGCACCCCTGAAAAGCAAATACCAACAAAAACATGAAAATATTCTTGATTTATAATTGAAATTAGAGGATATAAAACATTAATAGAGATCATAAAGATAGTATTAACATGGAAGAGAATAATAAAATGTGAAAACTTCTGTGATTAATATGACATTTCATTATATAAATCATTAATAACGGTCTTAAAGGAATTTTAATGCACAAATGAACTGAAGTGAATATTACATTACAGGAATAAAATTACTGTTATGAATTACTCTACCCATTTCAAAAATTAAAGATAAATGAACTCAGACTAGACTATTAAAGTTTTAAATATAAAATCCTTTATCTAAAAATCATGAAAATTATAAAATGTCAAAGCTATATAAATTAGCATAGCTTTTCTTCAGTGGGCTGAAACAGTTTATAGGTAGTAAAATAAATGATTTGTATCATTGTAACATTAGTCAAATCTTAAAAAGAACAATTTTTCTTTTATAAAATTTTAAGATATGATGAAAAGATTAAAAAATAAATGCCTAGGTCACTAGGACACCTCACAATCTCAACTAATTACACATTTAAGTACAACCTAAAGAATTTCTATGAGCAACAACAAAAGAATCACTTAAAATTATATATTTGTGATTATACTGCCACTGGCTGATCAACCTTCAAAAATCAGTGAACTAATCCTTTAAAGAACTGCTGTATGGCATACATTAACAACTGCTGCACACCGAAACCACAATGGAAAAGAAAGTCATGATTGATGCCATCTCTTAAAATTAGTTTTAAGAGATGTCTTGTTAATCTTAAACTTCCAATTGTGGCACAATGCTAATAAAAGAAAAAAAATTAAATTTCTCTTCCAACCATGTTCAAGGTAACAATTCAAACACTATTGTCTTGGCATTGGGTAGAGAAACATGAAACTAATCTCGCCAGAAATTTAAACTATGTTGGCAAAAAGCATTCTGACAATCTCACTATACTAACCAAACCCAACTGAAGAAAAATACATTCAATTACAATTAATAAATGTGAAGGCTACAGCAAAAGCAATATAATCATAAAGCTCTCAATTTAGCAGCATTCTCCTACTGAAATCCATTCAACCTGTCATATAAGATATCATCTCAATAACTTGCAAAGAAGTCAGTTTCAACTAGAGGACTGAGAATTGATGGTTCCAAATTATATTCAAACCTTCACTCAAATCCCATTTTGATAAAAGTTCCTTTAGATACTGGGAAATGCTATTAATTATTTTCATCATGAAAGCAAATTCTTCTTTGTGGATATCACAGACTGCTGAATTCTGAACCAAAATCTTAACAGTGTCTTTCACTGTAAATTGTACCCAGCTCTATCCACAATATATTTTTATGTGTATTGTTACATCTGGACCATGAAAATAAACGTTTAAGTATTTTCAATGTCCCACAACATCTCTTGCCAAAACCTTTCTGGAGAATTAGCAGGTTACTGCTACAGTTGGTAAGAGAGATGATATTTTGTTTATCTAAAACCAAATTATCTCTTAGAATACCTGCCATATTAGAACAACTATAGTAAGTATTCTAAACAATTTAAGTAAAAACCCTGGTTCATCACATTCCCATTGAAAGGCATCCAAAAATTACAAGCTGAAAATGGGCAACAACAAGCTTTTAAAAGCTAATGGCTAAATGTACATATTAATATCAAAGTTGAACATTTTCAAACCACAAAGATCAAAGGGCGGTGATTAACAAGAAAATAAAGTATAAAAAACAGGGGCACCTTTTTAAATTTCACACTCAAAGTAGGAATTCCTACTAAAATCAGCCCTAACAAATATTCAGTTACCCTCTCCCAACCCCTTAATTCCTCCAGGGGTGAGAACCCCCTGGCTGGTCAGCTTTTTGTTTTAAGGTGGAATTACGTCAAACTGATACATGCCTCCAGATAGTCTACCTGGATCTAATGTTGCTCCCTGAATACATTCAAATAAGTCTATTTCCCTTTTTTACATGATGGCTTTTTAACAGAATACCCAACATGTCTCTCCTCCTAGCCAACTCTTTTACCTATTCCTCTTCAGTTCATTTCCTTCAATAACATTATTTCATTGACCCCTCTCTATTTACAGCCACAGACATGGAGATTTTGCTCAGGCCCACTTTTCATCTGAACACATGTTCATGTCATGCGCGTTCCTATTATACAGAGGAATTTTCCACATTAAACCTATCCTAACATTATGCATTATTCTATAATGACTGTTTACTGAAGCTCAGAAGACATGACTAAAAGGCAATGTTTACCTGTATTTGAGCGTCTTCTAATACCAAAGTCCCAACTTGAGGTAATATCGACTGACTGGGCATATACATAGCCCTGAGTTTCACCATTGCTTCCCTGAATTTCTGACCCACTGTCTCCAGGCATTGAAGGAAGATGAATCTTCTCTAGGTCAACATCATGATCAATAAGAACCATCTCACACATTCCCGTGTCATCACTGGTCACATGGGACTGTCGAATATGAGCTAGAATGATATTTGGATTGTCCAAGAAGGCCATCCTTTCTGTGGGCCAATTTCCTTAAAAGGCTATTTTCTCCTCTTCATCTTGTTTCACAGGCTCACCTACCTAGAAACATGATGTACACAGTAATATTTAAGAATAAGGCAGAAAATGACTGAATCATTTTTCAAACAAATTCCATGTGATAAAATGCTACCTTGAAAAATCAAGGTTTATCCCCACTGAGCAATCCTTAAAGCACTAGGGACTAGGGTTCTAGAAAATGAGATCTCCAAGGTATCAAACAGCAAACCTGGCTCTCTTGCAAAGTAACTCCTCGGTTAAGGCACTCAAAACACATACTACTGTTAAAACAGTAAATTCTCCTTTCCCCTTCACTCCTTTGCAATCTTGCTACTTTATAAGGTGGTGGCGGAACAAGTTGCATTTTCCTCAAATGATGTGCTAGAAGTATGAAACTGTATTTCATCAGTTTATAGCTCCCCCTCCTGCCACATGGTTGTGAGGTGTTTAAAAGAGTACAAACAATACTTTCTGAGTTACTAGAATTTTACCAAAAGTAATTTTGCTCAGTAAACATATCTTCCTTTCTTCTGATTTAAGATAGTATTGTGTTTTTAAAATGAAACTTATTAATCAACTTTGTCTACTACAACATTAATTGCTTGTTACAAAAACCTAAAAAAAAAACACTGCTTACTGAATCCTGTTGAAAGTAATAAAGATGTTCATTCTGGAAACAGGATGATCCCTCAATTAAATGGGAATACTTGACAGAGAAAAATATTATAGAACACTCGTTAAGAACCTAGGCCTTACAAACAGATCTGGGTTCAAATCCTGATCCCATCACTTGTTAGCTATATGATCTTGGAAAAAACACTGAATCTCCTTGAACCGTTTTCTTTTCATTTATAAAACGGGGGTTCCAGAAATGAGAGGATATAAATGAACTAATGAAGGTAAAGTGCTAAAAAAAAGTACCAGCCACATAATTAAAGTTAGCTGCTAATAATAATGATGAAGATAAAAAAATCATCAATTTCAGCTTTCAATTATTGCTTAAAGTAACCCTAAAATGTACCAATATATAATCTTTCTTTAAGTTCACAGCAGGTAAAATATCAGTGCCTTTCTTTGTGTGATAGAACACTCTGCAGGGCTTCTGGGTCTATGCTTCCAAAATCATTACAAAGTATAAGAAATGTGAATGCTCAAAGGATTCAGAAGACCTTCTCAACCAAAAGCGGGAAGAGACAAATGAGACAAAATAAAGTGTCAATGTGAGAGATTTCAAACAGAGTCGAGAGGTTATCCCAGAGGTTATTCTTACGCATTATACAGATACCACCTCTTTAGTTAAGGTATATTGGAGGGGCTGGAGGGAAGTGCCTGAAAATATAGAGCTGTGTTCCAGTAGCCACATTTCTTGAAGATGATTGTATAACGATATAGCTTTCACAATGTGACTGTGTGATTGTGAAAACCTTGTGTCTGATGCTCCTTTTATCTATGGTATGCATAGATGAGTAAAACATATGAATTAAAAATAAATAAATAATAAGGGGAACAAATGTTAAAATAAATTTAGTAAATTGAAATGCTAGTGCTCAGTGAAAGGGAGTGGTAAGAGATATAGAAAAAAATAGGGGAAACAAAGGCTAAAATATATTGGGTAGATGGAAATACTGGCAGTCAATGAGAGGAAGGGGTAAGGTGTATGGTATGTATGAGTTCTTTTCTTTTTATTTCTTTTTCTGAATTGATGCAAATGTTCCAAGAAATGATTGTGGTATAAATATACAACTATGTGATGATACTGTGAGTTACTGATTATATACCAAGGATGGAATGATCATATGGTAAGAATGTTCGTGTTTGTATGTTGTTATGTATAAAAAAATTTTTAAATGAATTAAAAAAACATAAAAAAAGAAAAGAAACATAAATGCTGAATTTAATATGTTCCTAGGAACACTCCTAGAAGATATTTCTTTTTAGAAAGACTTAATAACATCATATCATTTGTTTTTTCTATAAATGGAACACGGGGGGAGGAATGGAATCTACTTAACAAATTATTATATTTAACTAAGGTTTTAAAAAAAAATTGTCTGGTAATCATTCTATTGACATCCTTCAGTGGGTCGTAAAGATACCGAGATTAAGAGGAAGTTTAGGCAGTATCTCTAATCAAGTCAATTATATTCATCTTCATTTTTTTCCTTTAAATTCATTGAGTACTTTACACTATGGCTAAAGGGGGATGCAAAATTGAGTAAGGCATCCCTCAATCAAAGAGTTTATGGCCTAATACAAACAAACCATTGTTTTTTTTTAATTAATTAATTTTGTAATTTATTAATTAAAAAAAATTACAAGAAACACAAATATTCCCAACACATACACTCAGCAATTCACAATATCATCACATAGTTGCATATTCATCATCATGATCATTTCCCAGAACATTAGCATCAATTCAGAAAAAGAAATAAAAAGACAACAGAAAAATATAACAAACAGAAAAAAAAAAAATTTTACAGGCCATACCCCTTACTGATCCCTTTCATTGATCACTAGCATTTCAA